>JASANF010016659.1:0-21591 GCA_030248245.1 Trissonchulus sp. WLG1_4 | reverse complement strand
AATATATTCTGTTACTGTTTCCATTTAATAGCATGTAATTTAAATTTTCTTGATTACTGTATTAATATACACGTCTACAGCCTGTTGTCACTAATTAAGCACTTTGCTATTGCTAATTTTGCCCTTGATAATTGAAGCATGGGCCATATGTGCCCTATTTTATGAAATGCTTTTCTAATCTCACCCCTCGTACGTAGCTAAATTAAACATTTTGTATTACGTATGTGATCTGTGTGTGCGTGTATATATGTGTGTGTATGCGTGTGTGTATTTTAATTTAGTTCGTCAGAGTCTCGGATGCCATGATTATTAATTCAATAATTATAATTATTATTTTCATCGGCTTTATCTGCGCCAAGCACGTGCCAGTGAATAGGTACTAGGTTATGAACGGTTCAGGGCTAGAGAGATCAAGCAGAACAATAGATGACTGTGACTCTGAGGTAACTTAACAGATAATATTAAAGTCTATAGCTAAATCCTCAACTCTTGCTGTGACATGTGAGGGATGCTGGCGTTGTTTAGAGTTATTTACGTATGTATAATATACGTATATACGTATATATGTTTGCGTCAAATGGTTGTGGTGTGAATCCTTTACAGGACAATCATACGCAGCACCCATCGCCGAACTTTGAAAGATTGGGAACTGTGTGCAGAATGTGAAATATTAATTCAGTCGTGAAGACGAACATTGAAGACATTGGAATCAAAAATATCTGCTATTATTGTGATATGTAAATAATGAAAATTAATGAAAACGTGGCAACTGCAATGAATGAATGAATGAATGAATGAATGAATGAATGAATGAATGAATGAATGAATGAATGAATGAATGAATGAATGAATGAATGAATTCGATCAAATAGACTAGCACAAACTGTATCTTGTACGTACACCTGTGGTTTTTTCTCATCTTTATTGCAGTTTTTTTATTATTTCAGGCAAAGAAGTGAAGCTGCAGCCGCCGACTTTGCCAGAGAAGAAGAATGGTGACATGATCAGCATAGCGTGTATGGCCAAGGGGGAGCCAGAGGAAGCCCTGGAGACGACCAGTATCACGTGGTTCAAACTGGGAAAGGGGGGCAGTGAAAGTCCCATTGCGGACGCTGGACGGTAGGGTCTAGCTTAGGGCCTTTTCATAAATTATATTATCTGGATTAGAGGATCAGGGATAAGGACGCCCCCCCTCCCCAAAAAGATCGAGAAGGAGGGTCTCGAAATTTTTGGCAAAAATGGAACTTTTTTGCAAAATTAGCAAAATTCTAGGTATTTACGGTCGATCAGGGGAAACACTCCCAATCCCAAAAGACGTTTTTATTAATTGGGGAAAAGCTAAATTAGCTGAATATAAAATTCTAAAATATGTGGGGTCAAGGAATATGGGGTACTGGATCGCAGCATGATGCGCCTGCTACCTGTGGTGCTGCCGCCCATTATATAGTAGGGGGGATAGGGGGAAGACCTCCTCAAAATTCGGTTCCGGAGACGGAGGGGCGTCCTTCCAGGGGTAAAAAAGGGGAAGGGTTCCGCCGTCTGCATAATTTTCGGCCAAGATCATTTTGGTCAGTGTATTTTAGCATTTAAACAAGCATTTTTTAGCTCAGCACTTAAAAATGGGAACTTTTAATAAAATATAAGCAAGTTTTACCGAAATTTTGCCAGAAAATTGTCGAAATCGCTACTTTTTAGGCATAAGAAAGTAAAACCTGGACCGGTACTGCGGGTATGCCCCGCCCCCCTGCCGTAACCCTGCCATTTCAGCTTAAGATTTTGTTCTCAAGTGATGATATTTTGTTTTTCAGGGTATCAGCCAGAAGTGAAAACGGGTATACGCGAATGCTGATAGTGGATGCGGACAAAGACGAGGACACGGGCGACTACAAGTGCGTCATTGAGTTCGCCGACGGAGAGAAAATGGACAAGACTATCAGTCTGGTCGTCAACGGTAGGTTTGACCATTACGCTTATTATATATATGTTGTGCTGTTTGTTTATTTGTTTGTTTGTTTGTTTGTTGTAAAGAAACCAGAGCATACGAATTACATAAGATTGAATTACATGCAGCACTAAAGGAAATTATAATGTTTAAAGAATAAACTAAAGGCAACAAAATAAGCCAATCACAAAGTCGAATACAGCATATTATTATGCAAACACTTTGTTCCATAATCCACCAAACAACTAAGTATTCAATTAATGTGATGTAGTTTCAGTTTTTTTAGTATAGATCTAATGTAAATTGCAATTTTTTAAATATTTTCGAAAGTGTGCTAGTTTTTTGTTTATTTTTTTTCAGAGCAAGTGCAGTTTGTGGACTTGAAAGAGGAACAGAATCCAGTGGAGGGATCGGAGGGGAGGATTGAGTGCCGGGTCAGCGGGACGGGGCCCATCACCATGATCTGGGAACGGGATCAGAATCAGCTGAAAGGGGGTCAGCGGCGCTCAGGGTTTAATGGGCTATAAGAGTCTCTAGGTTTAGATAGCGGTCAAGATTTAGGTTAAGGTTAAGGTAAGTACGTATAGTCTGACTAAAACTGAGCGCGCTATATGTTATGTCCATTTTAGCCTTTAGGAATAGCTTTTCGAGCATGATTTTTTGTAATGTTTCGTCTGAATGTCTCACTATAACCGGTAAAGCAAGGGTCCTTTTGACTTACTAATGTCCTGTATTGTAATAAATTATTTCTAATTCTCTGATACTGGCACAGCTGTTTTTCATGACACCGCTAAATACTAAGGGTCTAGTCCTTTACCGGATTAAAGGGTTAATTATAATCGGACTAAACGGTTTAAAAATTATTCTTAAAAATGCCATTCCAAAACCTCCGGATTAAAGGGACTTAACTTTTAGTGCGCTGCTTTTTAATCGGACTAAACGGACTTAACTATGCACGCCAATGTTAAGCGTGCATGTTAAATCCGTTTAGTCCAGTGGTAGTTTTGGAATGCAGTCAGACTAAAATCAAGCCGCTGACTCTTTTTTAATTTTAATTTTAACTCTTTTAGTCCGTTTAGTCCGATTTTTTATTCCAAAACCTCGGACTAAATTAAGTCAAGTCCGTTTAATCCGGTTAAGGAAGAGGCCCCTCCTAAGTGAATTTTATTTTTTGTACTTAACTCGATAAGTAGCTCGTCTGAATCCGTTGAAACTGGCGACTGCGGAAAAATTTTTGCCGTCATGAAAACCCCTGGTATAGCCTAGGAGCAAAATATCGGTAGTTGATTTTAATAAAAAATAAAAACATCTTTTAATCATTTTTTGCAGGTCTAGCAAGTCTGGTACGTCATTGATAAGCTTTCTTTGGTATATTTAAAACGGGATTTAGTATAATATTTAAATCGGGATTATTATATTTGTCATTTTGCTTAGGATAGTTTATACCCTATTAATTATTATTATAGCACCGGATGGCAAGTATGAATTTGAAGATAATCGCCAGGTGTTGAAAATCCCACTGTACGCCAAGGAGGAGGACGATGGGACATACCAGTGCCGGGCCATCCAGGATGTCACGGGCAGTTTCATCTCCACCGAAATCAGTGTCATTGGCCATTGTAGGTTGAGGGACAGTGGATAGATGTATGAGACTTCAGGGCTGTGGTGTAGTGGTTAGTATTGTAGGCGTTTGGACATATGGAGACCCTATAGGTGTCCTATAAGATTGAGGACTTGTCTGTGTGTGTGTGTGTGTGTGTGTGCGTGTGTGTGTATGTATGTGTGTGTGTGTGTTTACAGATCTATGAGGCTGTGATGTAGTGATTAGTACTGTGCAACTGCAAGATAATATCTGATATTCTAAGCACATGTCAAATTGCTAACTTTAAAATATGTGCGATTCATGCAGCTTCCAATCCCATGCTGTGCAGAATAAAGCAAAAAATTGAAATCTAATCCGCTAAATCCTGTTTTGGCTGATGCCATCAGTCAAAGCCTAGGTGTTATCCGGTCAAAAGGTCGATTCATACTTACAGCCGTATGTCCGTTCAGCCTGCAAAATTACGAAATAATCACGCCACTAAATAGTGTATAAAAACAGCTTGTATCTGCCCGCCTAAATGGTCGACTGTGACTGTTGCAGCCAAACCAGTGATATCGGAGTCGTTCGCGGACTCGACTGGACTAGAGGACGGAGAGGTGACGTGGACTTGCCAGAGCAGTGGCTATCCAGTGCCCACCATCAAATGGTTCAAGGTCAGTAGGCTGGCTGGATGGTATTGTCTTGAGAAATTGAATGGGAAGGGATTGGCGGGTGTGAAATTGTGCGACGATCAAGGTGAACCTTTTGTTTTTGTGTGTGTGTGTCTGTCTGCTGTATCCCATGTGACAGTAAAATGGAATGTCGTCAAGATACATGTAAAGCTATGCAGCCAAAATTCTAAAATTTCTTTAGGTCCTAGGTCTTTCTTCCAAAGGTCCTAGGTCTTTCTTCCAATTTCCTAGGTCGTTCTTCCAAAGGAGTTTGTCTTAATTTGATTGTGGAAAAGTCGTCATAATTATTTTGACTTTTCTGTGTCAATGACGCCTTTGTTGAAGAAACTAATGTCATTTCGTATTTACTAATTATTTTTACACCATCTTAAATTTACCAATTAAAGTGTATGCATGATTTTGTTGGGGGAGGGGCAGGGGGGGGCCGACCTGCATTTTGTAATTCTTGTTTCAATAGCTTGGCAAACATGTTTTAGAATGGGCACATTTTTCTGTATTGCCGCTATGAGTTTTACTTTTGTCTTATTTTGGGAGCACTTTCATTCTTGACTTTTTGGTTTTTTAAGTACCGTGGTAACTAGTCGTTATATATACGTACTGCAATTCATTTTAACACAGAAGTAACAGCAATTACAGCAGTGTTACTCTGTTTATAACATTAAATACCACGTAGCTTTGTGTCTCGAAAGAAATCTTGATTAACATTTTGACTATAGTAATTGTAAAAAATTTGTATGTTTGCTTGTAAATGGAAAGTGTCGAATATTTATTGGTTATAAATAAGTAGACAAAAAAGTTCACAGTGCTATAATTGTAAATAAATGGCTTCTAGTTTGCTGCTGTTTATGTGTTTCAATAAGTTCGGAAAATGTGTGTAAAACTGCGAATCCTATACGTATACAACTGAAAAAATGTGAACTTTAAAAATGACTTAAATTTGCTTTTGGACTGTTTAAGTTTCACGGTATCAGAGTGCAGTAGTGCAGCAAGTTAACAGTATTGTAGCAAAAAGAACAGCTAATCCAGAATTGTTTAATACAATTTTTTGTGATGTTTTTTAGAGATTTTTTCAAAAAATGACTAAATCATTAGAATGCAATTTCTTGAGCTAACGACATTGCAGTATATACATAAATATAACCTAAGTATAACTCAAGTATATATATGTACAGAAAACTGCCAAAGTTCAGTTGGCTACTAAAACAGTACCAGTACGCTATATTATTGTTGATCATATTTGAAAACTAACCGGTTATTCAGCTTTTGAATACATAATAATAATTAGAAGAAGAAAAGTTTATTTTAAACGGAAAACTGCTTGGATTACGCACTACATAATAAAAATACAAAATACAGCAAATGAAACCGAAAACGCATAACAACAAGAACCAAAACAAAAGTAATTAGACAAAAACAAAGCAAATCATGCAATTAAACAAAAGGCGTAGAAACAAAGTAAGAAGAAAAACAAAACAGACTCCACATACTAGAAAAAGTTAGCGAAAAGAATTTTCCGTATGTGGCGAATTTTTTTATTCACAATAACTCTACGCTATTGTATGGTTGGGTTTTTTCAGGGCGGATCCGTGGAAGCAGGGACGCCGATTGTGAAGAAAACAGGGAAGTATGAATTCAGTGAGGACAAAACACAGTTGACCATCAAGCAGCTAAAAAAAGAGGATGCCGGCGGATACACTTGCCAGGCGGACAACGGGGTGGTGACGCCGGACACACGAACGGCCAATTTGGCTATCACTTGTAAGGGGACAGTCGGGGGCCTGTTGCTCAACTTTACAAATCCTACAATAATTGTAACAATTGTAAGTGTAAGATCAGGTGATTCTGTACGAATTCATCATATAAATTCATTACGAATCACCTGATTTTGCACTTACAATTGTTACATTATTGTAAGACGTGTAAAGTTGAGCAGTAGGCCCCTGGCCGTATGGCTTGGGTCCGTTCATCCGGGAAAATTACGAATAATTACGTCTCATCGTACACACATTAGTCGATACATAAATAGCTGATGTGGCAATCGAATCCTGGGGGGGGGGTGTTTTTGAGTAAAGTTGAAGGAGACTCCTCTCCATCCGTTTTACATCAGAGTTTCTGTTCTGCTATGCGCCTGTGTATCCAGATCAAATTTTCATTAAATTCTATGTTTCTTGAGCCTACCTCAAACCTCTTGATTCGGTGGGAGGTATTCCAGCTTGCACATCTTCCCCATTTTGTTTTTGTGTTCTATTTTATCGGACAAACGGACGTAGCTTGTGACGCTATGGCTTAACGACTAATACTGACTATTTATAGTCACAGCACAACGGCAACGAAATTGTAAAACGTAGCAGTTTTTGTTTTTTACTATTTTGTTATTTTTTTAGTACGCTAGGTTTTTTTAACTTTTCAGTGAAGCCAGTGGTGACAGTGGATCAGGAGGAACAGTTTGTTGATCGAGGCGACAACCCACAGGTCGGCTGTACCATCACGGGCGAGGACGTGTCCGACTCCAAGTGGACTTTCCAGGGCGGCGACCTGCCCGTGGGACCGGTACGATAGCAGTGGATTAAACGGATTAAACGGATTGGATTAAGATTTGTTGGATTAATAAGTTATCTCAGTGTTTACGAGGAAGATTTACTAGTTAATTTTTGCTGTGGCAAATGTTGTATGACTTTGCTTTGTTTCGTAGTCGATGCTATGTGTTATTTGCAAAACCAGTTTTAATATTTTTCTTAATTTTCTCAAGTTCTCCACATTTAGGCTGGGATTCACAACCTAACACTAACACTAACTTTTCCCTTGAAAGTTAGTGAAACACTTAAATTTCAACCTGAAACACTTAAAATGTTAGTGTTTCGAGGTCAATTGTAAGTGTTCCACTAACTTTTAAGGAAGAAGTTAGTGTTAGTGTTAGGTTGTGAATTCCAGCCTTTGTGAAGTTGAAAATACCAGCTGTTGTTATAAAAAATTGTTGCCAAAAAAAATCAGTATATCAGCCGGCCTTATTAAGCCAATAAAATATTCTGCTTCTATCAGCAGTATTTTTTTCTTTTCAGGAGTCCGGCGGCCAGCAGTATTACACCAAGTCCGAGAGCGATATGCCGCTGCTGTTGACGCTGCACGTGACCGGCATTGACAAGGAACAGTCCGGAATGTATGCCTGCTCCGCCACAAACCCGGCGGGCACCGTCACCAAAGAAGTCAATGTGCAAGTGCAGCGTGAGTGTGGAGGGATAAGGATAGATGATGGGATTAAGCCCGGTTCATACTTGTCCTTGTCCTTGTCCCTAAGCCAAATATGCCGACTTTTTTTGTGACGATAGTTGAGGTAACTTCTAGACCGTGTACAGATAATTAGCTCAAACGCATATTTTGTCAATAATTCACAGCAGCCGACGGAAATTGTGCGTGTTCCTGCCCTTGTGTCCTTAAGGACAAGTATGAACCGGACTTTAGTGAAAACGGGATGGGATAGCCCCAAGTAAGGACCCCTAGCCCTTAAACATATTATGAACCCTTAGTTACAGTCAAGTACGTTAATGCATAAGGACGAACTCATTTATACCAGTACGACACGTGATTAACTAAGAATGTAATTGCTGGTGTCTCTAATGATACTGGTTGACTTAAATTTAAGGGACTTAAATTGTTGTGGGAAAAAATTTTGCAGTCCAGAGTACAGTTTTCTTAAAACGGAATTTTGGGTTGAAAATTTTAGTCGAGAATTCTTGAAGGTTTTTCAGCATGAATTTTAACGGAGAATATTGTGCTCGGGTGAGTTTCAGAAATGTAAAAAGTGTGTAGCTATATTATTTAGGAAAACAGATAGTGGAAAAACTTTTGGCCACTAAGTTGATTCTGAAGTATAAAATTCAAAAAAATGAAACCGCGGGGCTGTTTTTATTGGTATGCTCCGTTTTGTGTATTTTTTGCGGCCTTTTTTCAGACGGCCCCGAAAACATGGTCATCAGCCCTGCGGACACCAAAAAGGCGGCTGTGGGTCAGACAGTGAAGCTGAGCTGTGAGGTGGACGCCGTGCCCCCAGCAACCCTGGCCTGGACGGCCCCAGACGGCACACAGCTGGCCGAAAGTCCCAACCGTTTCGAAGTTCACAACGAAGAGGACAATAAACTGGTGGTTACGGTACGCTGACAACTATTATTGTTGTTGCGTGATTGGACTTAAAGCATTTTATTTGCACGAATATTTTTTATGTGTATAAAAGAGTCCGTTATCATCTGGTTACGAATCAGCTAGCTTAGAGTTAATTCTGGTCAGTCCGGAGGTTTTGCATTCGAAAATTGTATAATATTCAAACTTGATTTTTTGACTGCGTTCTCGGAATAGAATAAACTCGTTTTGTCCCATAAGAGAATGGGCCCTAAGAGATTATCGCGTTCGCGCATATTATCGACTGTACCTTCTTGGTTAATTTACTTCAGTTTTTTAATAAAAATACTTTCCAGAAAAACATGCAGAGTAATCGTCTCATTCTATTGCTGTTTCAGATTTTATACTTGGAAGATGGTGACTTTGGGCCATATACGTGCGATGCGTCGAATACTGTCAGTTCTGCTAGTCAAGCTTTCACTCTGCTGAAGATTGGTTAGTTAATGTGTTTGCCAGCATACTTTGACTTTAGTTTTTTAGAAAAGCTCATTTGGAAAGTATGCTAATTGGATTGCGGATTTGTTTCATCTTAATTGTCTTACCTTTTTTTGATATTTAATATACTGGACTGCGACCAGTATGGTATTATGGCCCTGCGGAACTGAAGCAGCCCTCGAAGCTTGTTCATTCCTGCAGAGCCTTTGTACCATATCCGGCACTATTCGGAAATCGATGGTACCGCATTTTTTGAAAAGAAAAGTGCCGAATATGGGACTTGGGCCAAGAAGATTATTATCTAAATACAGGGACTGACTTAAATACGGCTAAATTGGACTCACCTATAGGGATAGGGCCTTATTCAAAACAGGTTTAGTGGATCACAGTGTTTCGCACAAGACTCCCCACGGTGTGTGTGTGTATGTGTGTGTGTGTGTTTGCAGAAGTGCCGCCGGCGCCAATGGGTCTGAGTCTGCAGAGCCAGGCCCGCCCGACCTACGCCGACATCACGGTGAACGCCTGGGCCGCCCTGCCCGAGAACCAACTGCCCGACTCCGTGGAGCTGCAGGCCGTGCGACTGGAAGACTATGTGGCCGGCAGCTGGCCAGAGACCATTCACGATACCACTGAATATAGTCAGTTGCTGATTGACTTATTCTTGGGTTTCTGAATGAGTTATAGTAACTAAAGTCTGACAAAAAAACAACTGCTGCGTCACTAATACGTATTTTTTTAAGTGACATGGCTTCTGCGACTACTTGCTGTACTCTTGATAGTTGAAAGCTATTCTTTTTGTAGCGACATCACGTTTCATTTTCTCAAGTGGTGCCACTAATTTTTGTCAGACTTCAATTGGATTAGATTAACAAAAGTCTGATCGAAAAAGGTTGCCCACTGAGAGAAAATAGGTGCGTGTTTTTAGCAGCTTTCTCTGAATAAACATTTAATGTTTAATGTTCTATTCGCAGTACTCTGGATGGCTGAAATTTGTTGTTTTCACAATGCAATTAATAACCAGCTGTAATTTGTTTCTGTGTTATTTTTTGGTCTTATTTTATCACATTTATTTTATAGTTCACAGAATTATTGCGTAACACTGAGGACTAATGGTCATACGACTGCAAGTATAAAGTCACTCGCCTATCCCTCATACTAGACCACGAAAACGGCTAGTGTTTCTGCGAGGAGAAATATTTAAAATATCCAATATAACGTTTAGACTTTAAGAAAACTTTTTTGAAAACTGATTTCAAAGTTTTTAACGTTTTTTAGAAGAAAACGAGCCAGTTCGAATTCGTCAGTTGAAACCAGAGACTCACTATATGGTCAGATTGCGAGGAAAAAATCTTGCCGGAGTGTCCGACTACTCCGAAGAAATTCCAGTCAATACCACCAAAGCGGAAGGTTGGAAAACATTGTACTTGAAAATAGCAGCAGTGTAGTTTTAGTTTTTTGCATTAGAAGTTGTGATTACTTGCGATAACGAAAGAATAAAGGAAAAAATAAAGATCGTGAGTAAAAACATGAACATGCTTGATCGATTTACGGCGAGAACGTGATAAATTATTAGATATTTTTATTAACTTTTTAGTGCTACCGGCTGCGTTGTTCACAGGTTTGTGTCGGGACATTGTAGGTGGAATGCATAAGGGCAGTCTAACGTGAACACCAGTCTATCGTGTTCTATTCCAGTAACTTAAAAACATCGTATTTAATGAAAAATTCTACACGTACTAGTGTACTACATAGGTTTAGACTGCATTTAGCAAGACTGAGCTAAGACTGCCTTTCTGCATGCCAGCGTATAGCCGCAATGATTTCAGTTCCCGAGGCGCCCCAATTCACGGACACGGACGACAAGCTGTGGTGTGACGACAGTGAGCCTTGCATGATCTCTTGGTCAGAGCCTGAACACATGGGGCGGGTGATTACGAAATTTCTACTCAGATACATCGAAGTGAGTGCTGCTGTATAATAAATGCTTTATTCAAATGAAATACATAATGGTGGTACAGACAAAGCATTCTGATGCCAAAGTCATGTTTTGAGGTCGATTTATACTTACAGCCGTATGTCCGCCGACAAAGTTACGAAATCATTACGCCACTAATAGTGCAGAAGATCGATTTGTGGTGTAATTATTTCGTAAGTATGCCGGTTGAACGGACATACGGCGGTGACCCTAAGATAGAGTTCTGTTTCAATTAAAAATAGAACATCGTAACGAAGAATTCTACATTTAGTTTTTATGGGATCACAATATGGTGCCTTTAGACAGCGTTCACAGCAAGATTGTTATTAAACTACGTCTAGCTAGAAAACAAGGTTGCTTTCATGCATTCCGCCAGGTTTTAATCTTTCCTTAAACATAGTTAAAAATATCTTCTGGTGAAGCGAAAACCTTATAATATTATTAAATCCGATCACATTATTTGCTTATTTCTGATCCTTACTACGGCGTGGTATTTTAAAGGGATCATAATGGACCAATCAGCGCAGAGATTCTGCGTAACACACACGCGTATATAAAGCTTTGCATCTCATTCTCAACTCTCATTTGTGTTGTAGGTGGTGGACGTGGAGATGGAGGAGAAGCCTGGAGCCCAGTGGATTTCCAGCGATTTCCCCGAAGACACCCTTGCCGTCAGCGTGGCTGAATTGGACATGGCCCCCTTCACATCCTATAAGGTGGAAGTGTACGCAGAAAATGAACTGGGACAATCGCCCAAGAGTGAACCGCTGTTTGTCAAAACAGCTGAGAGTAAGTGTAAGTGTGTCGTGCCGTCCTGTGGCCTTTATTTTTTTGTTATTTTTTGTGTAGTGTTGTGTTGTTTTTCTTGTCGTTTTTTTGCCAGTAATTTTGGGTGGTTAGATTTTGTTTATTGGGTGGTATTTACAAAGGATGGTTAGCTTGAGTCAAGTCTACGTCGTAGACTGAATATTCAAGACTTCAGATGCAGCTTATTGTCTGATCTAATGTGTTAATGAGTATATGTCTGGGCTGAGTAGTCTCGATATTGATGACAGGACCCTTCATGATTTTTCATGCTTCAGATTGATTTTTGTGTTTGTCTCGTGCGTCCTTGACGTTGACACATACCGTTATAATATCTAGGTTAATGCACTGCACACCAGACTTTATTCGTTGCTGTAGTTATTGTCTTTAATCAACGAAGATACTGCTAACACAGAAAAATATTTATAATGTAGCTGTGAAAATGTTCGGGTAGTCACGCATAGATGCACGGGGGCAATCGGCTAGGGGAGAGGGGTTGCGCAAGTCCGGGCAGAAGGGAAGGGTGGTTCTGATACTGTTTTTTGGCGATATGTTTTGCTTAGCAACTAATTTTTAGGGCACTTTTGCCCCAGCCGAAAAGTTTTTGCGATGTTCCGGTTTCTAATTCATTTTTGGACCACTCTTCCGACCGCCGTAGGGGGGGGTGTGCTTCACTTCCGCCGTTTGAGGGGGCAGTACCAATAATACCCTGAGCCTGAGGGTGGAAAAGTGGATTGGATAACTTCATTCGATCCGCAGGATTAAGGAATGACATTTTCAAGCGTAATATTTAAACCATTTTTAGTCGTACTAATATCAACTTATGCCCTGTGCTGCTATATGTTTCAGATTCAGTCAAGGTTTTCTAGTCAAAAAAATGGCGTCATTTGCAGAAAATGTAACTTAAAAAAGATAGCAAAATAAAAAAATGACGACTGGAATTTGAAACGAATGACGCCAGAATGATGAAATCTGATCTTCGAAAAAAACCCTTATTTTTTTCAGTCGTGCGTCTGGGCAAGGCCGGCGTGGGCACGGGCGGCGTGGCTGCCATTGTGATCATTCTGATCCTGCTGATCGTGCTGGTGATCGATGCCGTGTGCTACTTCATGAACCAGTGTGGGCTGATCATGTGCATTTGTGTGCACTTCTGCGGAAAGACGCCGCCAGAGGTCAAGGCCAAGGAGGTGGCTGCCGAGGAGGGAAAGATAAAGTAGGGTGGATTTTATTGGCGGTGATTCAATTCAGAACACTTAGGCATTGGACTTATTCCTACAATGGATTAAACGGATTAGATTAAAAATAGTAGGGATTAGACTTATTGCTAAAATGGATTAAACGGATTAGATTAAAATTTGTTTTGCCAATAACTCATGACATCGTTTATGATTTATACCAAATTTGCGATAGCAATTATTTGTAGCACCTCCCGCTTGTGCACAAAATTTATTAAGTCTGCCTCAACATCGAAATAAGTTATTAGGCAAACAAATTTTAATCTAGTCCGTTTAATCCATTTTTGGAATTGGCCCTTAGTATTAACTATTAAGGTCGATTCATACTCACAGCCGTATGTCCTTTAATCAGCCGGCAAAATTACAAAATAAGTACGCTACTAAGAGTTCATACGATCAGGTTGTGGCGTGATTATGTCGTATTTTGCCAGTTGAACGATAATTCCAGGAGTATGAATCGACCCTTAGCTTGTTTGTCGTATTTGTAGTGTTCCAAGGCGTATTCTCAAAATTACCTACACGTAAACTTAGGCTAATAACTTTACCCACAGGTAAGGTTAAGGTAGGGCTATTTGAATTTCTGTGGGTGAAGGTAAAGTTGATGTCGAAAACAATGCTATTAACGTCTTTAATTGAAGCTCACATTTTGCAGAATACAGTATTTTTAGCTGCAAAACAAGTTAAAGCACTTTTTTTGACTCGAAACTTAAAGATAACCGTCGCTATTACATTGGCTTTTAGTCATTGTCTGAAAATACGACTTTACCTTAACTTTGCCAGTGAGTAAAGTTAGCCTAACTTTACCTGCAGGTAATTTTGAGAATACGAATTTCGAGTTAAAGGTCGATTCAAAATTCTAGACGTAATTCTAGATTTAAAATTACGAAACAATCACGCCACAATCTGATTATGAACTCGTCGCGTAATTATTTTGTCATTTTTTCCGGCTGACCGGACATACGTCTATGAGTATAAATCGAGCCCATACTTTATTATTATTTATTAAGTCTTCTGAATTGAAATATGATTGTATTGAATTATTAAACATTATTTCATTAATGAATGTTTGAATATTAGAGAGTTAACTTGTCAGCTATTTAAGGTATTGTGTTATTTAGTCACTACAACTACATTAAAATATTAAAATTCAAAAGCACCAGTCTATCGTTGAGCCAGTACTATTTTTTTTATAATTGTAACCAAGTATTCCATTTAGTTTACTTACTGTACTATATTTTAAGGTTTACTCAAATCTCTTATGGCTTTAAGTTTTAGCAACATCTTCTTTGTTGTGTGGATGATATTATTTTTCTGTAGTTGCCCCTGAGGGCCTGAGTGTTTCTAAAGTCTGACCAAAAACTGACCAATGAAATCACATTGAGGCGGTGATTTTATATGGCGAAAATAACTATTTTCGTCCATTGAGAGTACAGCGGGTGACGCGTCTTGTTTTTTCTCAGTGTTAACACTTTTTACTCAGACTTCAGTTTCATGTACGCTCAGCGTGTATGATCCGTCTTGCTAATTAGGCTTGATTGGCTTATTTTTATTTTTTTTATTTTTATTTTTAATTTTTTTCAGGCCCCCGCCCGAAGGCAAACAGCAAATGCGCGAAATCAACGGCGAACGCGAGCCTGACGAAAAGTCGAGCGAAGAAACGCCGATGATTAAATAATACAAAATTTCATTCCTAGCCCCTCCTTGTCCCTACCCCCCCTCTGTCCTTGCCTACCTACCTACCTGTACATACGTATGCTATAACTGACAATGTTGTTCTGCTGTTCTCTTCATTTGATGATATCTCAACACTGCGTTTGCTGCTTGCTTGCATGTAAGTTTGTCAAAAGGATGCAGATTTTTTTATTAGCTTAAAAGTTTTTTAAAGTAGAATCAACATTAGCCTGAACCTTTAGACAAGTATTGTATGTACCTTTTGTCGTCAAGCCTGTGTTGCGTTTTTTACCTCAGGGACCAGCATTTTTTTGCCAGACTAGCACAATATCGTCTTGCAGCTCAGCTTGTAGATTGTGCTGAAATTTCTGAAATTGACGCCACCTATAATATTGAGATTCTGAAAGCCTTATTTAGACTTTTGGAGTTGGTGGTTTAGCTTTTATTTAGTTAATAATAATGCTACATTATAAGATAAGCAGAACTTAAGTGATTCTTGGTCATTCTAATAGGTTACGTATATACTGTCGAGTTTTTACGCTCAATTATTGGCCAGTGTAGCCGAGTGCTTACGGTGTTCGATTCCTAATCTGAAGGTTGGAGGATTGAATCCCAGCTACACGATTATAAGTAGTCTCTTTGAGCAAGAAATTAGGGCCACATTGCTCCTGCCAACCCAGCAGTTCATCCTCATCTGGTCGGTAAATGGGTACCACAATAACATGGGAAGGTAACAGGGGTCCGTGTAGGGCAATATGCCTTGAGAGGCTGGCCCCTCCTCCACGGATGTAGTCGCTCTTGAAGTGGCACTCCTGACGCTCCAGGGATTTGTAACGGAAATGAGCACCGCACCCGATGGCGGACACGCCAAAGGATAGTTCGCTATCCGCGGGTTACCTTTTCCTAATTACGTGCTGTATTATTAATAAAACTAAATTAGCTCCACCTCTAACTCGATTTAAGTCCGATTTTGATTTACTAATAATAATGGTTGCCTTTTTATTTTAGATTACTTCTCATCATGTTTTGACTGCCAAGTATGATGAGGAAATCACAATTTTCTCTGCTTTGTGGCTGGGTATTGTTTGAATCTGTGGACGCAATCTTTAATATATTCACAATCTGTAATGTTTTAAGTTGTAATAGCTGTGACAATTATTGGCATACAGTTTACTATTTTACAATGCTTTTTGTAGCCTATCATGTTATTCAAATGTGTCAAAACAGTGTTTAATTCGGTTTCTACTACTTCTACTCGCTTATAGTTTTTTTTACAAACTATTATTAATACTTTTTACAACTTTTTCACTTAATATTATTCATTAGAAGCTATTGGTCAAAAGGTAAAAATGTGACTGAATTAAATTTTTAAATTTTTTCAATATTTGCTAATCTCTTGAAATTCCTATTCAGTAGTATTTTGTTCATGTTTTCTAATTTGTAAAGCATAATCTTGATTTGTACAAATTGTTGGCGTTTCGTTTGGTGTACTGTACCTGTGTTAGTCGTATTGTATTGGTTCTGTTTAATGTTGTAAGATCACAAACTGTGTATTGTTACGGTATGGAAGGATATTAATCATAGTGCAGGGTAGGTTGGTAGTAGTAAAGTACTGGTTGTAACTTTGCTGGAATTATTTTAGAATTCCTGATGAAAAAATTACACTTTCAAAACAACACTAATTCTACATTTTCTACTTTTTTATTGCAGTCTAACTGTATATAGTGAGAGGTCATTAAGACCGACTCTATTCAGAGTATCTTCTTAAAGTATGAGTTCAGCCATTTATGTCTGAATAAGACGACATTGGAAGTATTAAGAGAATTTTAGTGTCAAGAGGACACTTTTTGGAATGTCAGATTAGCGTTTATTTGAACCATTTAGCATTGCTTGCTGTACATACATACATTACTGACTGTACATAATTGGTTTTATTTTATCGTTCTGTTTTCTGTGCTTATTGTACAGTATTGTTGCTTCCAATTTTTTCACAATTCAGATGAAAGATTTGATATTAAAAATCTGTGGCATTAACCATCCGAAAATTACTTTTGTGTATTTTTTCAGAAAAATTTTCATCTCAGCTATATTTTCAGGTTGTTCTTCTCAGATTACTGCTATGTATTTTGCAGTTTTTCTGTAGCCAAATGGTGCTAATATGCATTGCATTTTAGAATCGCTAATTGCCTGTTTTTTAACAATAAATTGTTGTAGAGTTTTTCTACCAATTCCAAACAAAACGGCTTGAGTTGTCAGAAAAAATTATTTAGAGAAAATGTAATTATGTATCACTTGAATTTCTTTCGTTTTCTTTTTTCCACTCAAGATCAGGTCTGTTTCCTTCTTTTATTTTTTAAATTTAATATTTTTAAATTTGAAGATTTTGTCAAGTTTGATGATTATGAACAGGCTTAGTGCCTATTGGTTGTTATTCACACAATAAAGATGAGTGATTAAGCTAACAATTTTCTGCGTTTCGTTTTTTCAGTGGCTTGGTCATGACAATTAGTGTCTTAATGTAAGTTAAGCTAGATTTTGCAATTTAAAAAGAGAATAAGATAAGATATTATTTTAAAATAGGATTTTAAAAATATTTTCTTTGCTTAATCGATCGTCATAGGTTTGTGAATACTCACCCTTCTGTGTTGTTACAAGTCCAGGGCTTTTTATAATTTAATTTCTTTATTTGTTTCTAGACTAGCAGTTTCGTCATATTTTCGTTTCGTGTCTGCGTTTTGAATCGATAAAAAAATTTTTTTCTCGTTGTTCTGGTTAACAACTCATACATAATGATTATTGATAAAAAAATATATACTTCTTTTCTGCTCTTATATATAGCTGAGTGTAATTTTTTTAAACCAATTACGGCTGCAGCTTGCAGTACTATTCAGGCTGGTCTCTTTAAGTGTGGTTCATGCTTGTCCGTATCCGAAAGGTGTTGTCCGTAAGTCTGATTATCCGTATCCTTGTAAAGTAATTCAGTCCTGTTTCGTGGCACCGTCATGGGTTATTTCTTAGAATCCAGCTTAATACGCCAAAAAACATCCTCCATGGGTGCGGGCTTGCCCCTTAATCGCAAAAATTTTGAATTTTTGCCAAAAAAGGGCAAATTTTCGGCACAATTTGGCTGTTTTTCGCCATTTTTTCTATTTTTGCTCAGTTTTGAAGCATTTTACGGCGATCTGGGGCAATTTTTGAGTGTTCGGGCACCTTTCTTTCAGCATCAAGGAGGGGAGCTTGTCCCGGTGGGTCATATTTGAGGGTGGGCTTGTCCCGGAATCTCAAATCTTGGGGGGGGGCTCCCCCAGACCCCTCCATGTACATCTGTGCCTTCAGGTATGCTCAGTTATGTATAGTCAAAAATTGTGCTTATACAGACGAGCGGACACTCTTACAGACAAGTACGAACCCAGCTTCAAGGACATGATTTGGTAATTATCAAGTTGCCATTTCTAAAATACTGTGACTTCCGTCGGATTCTGCTGTTTGCGATGTCTGAATTTGTGTTTTTTTATCACAGAATATATAGATACATTATCTTATCGTTGTTATAATATTATTATATGAAGCATGTATTGTCATTTAATTTCCACCGAGTTTTTAAGTATTTTTTTAATTTTTTACTTTATCCGTTCAACCTCGATCTCAATATTTATACCAAACTTCAATGCAAGTTCCAGCCATTTTTTACCGGATTAAATTTAATTTATTTTGGCAAAAACTAAGCAAATCTGGATTTTAGCTGGAAGTTCGTGTTCAATTATTCTATTCCTTAGCCCATCTTTAACTACGTATTATGAATGTTGAATCCTATTATATATTCTGTTAGTTCAATTAATTTAGTCAGTCCGATATTCCCCTACATGAGATTGAAATATATCCAGTCCATTTCATTATACAATTACAATTGGTTTTACGTTTTGTCTACTTAGCGAAGTTGGGTATTCCGAATCAGTAAGTAATTTTGCTTTGCGCATTTGGGTCTGTGTTAGTTCCGTACGCGGCTGTTTTTATCGATATATTGTGACCCCTTTGTTCACTTCTCCTACGTCATTCCGTTTATCATTGCATAACTGTATTTGCTTTCTTTTAGTACATTTTATGATGATGATACTTTATTACTATATTGTTTCGTTGCATATAGTTATTAGTTGTTAATGCGTTTGTTGCTTCTGTCTATTGGTAGCGACCCTACTGTGTCCCGTCAAGAATCTTAATTTTTGTGGTTTTTAATATTTTTAGAAATTTGCTTTTCAGCCTTGATTTATCGAAACAAAGTCTCTTGGAAAATGGTTTTGAGCATTTTTTCAGCAGCTCAGTATTCAGCAAAAAATGGGATGATTGAAATTTTTTTGGTTTTGTTCACAAATCTGGTTCCTGTTATTTTTTGCTAAACGAGATTTAGAATTGCTCCGTATCAACCTCAAGTAACTACATTTTGGTATTACGTGTTGTTTTGTGTTTTACATTTTTGCTTTGTTCTGTTTTGACGATGCCGACAGCTTTAATATTGTTCTGTTGCGTTTTAATGTCGATTTATTCGTATGGATAGCAATGTTGCTTTTTTTAGTAGTCAAAGTTGCTTGGCCAACGTTGAGCTTTGTACGGAAAATTTTTTAAGTGGTTTTTCACAAGACGATCAAATAGCGCCCAATTATATACGTAGTATTACATTACTTGAGTCTTTTTTGTATGTTTATATTAGTTGCTAAAGATTATATCGCTACAGTTTAACCGTTATTTTTAGTAATAGAAAAAAGTAGACGTATACCAGTCTGTCTGTATGTAGAAGTCGTATTTTGCTTTATTTACCTTATTTTGTATCATGTCATTCTTATTTGTGCAAATTATTCTGTAACCTCCATTTCAGCTTAAAATTTATAGAAATCAAAATGTTCTCAAATTTTTATTTCAAAACAGTATTACTATTATATGGTGTAAACTGGTTGTAACTAGTTGTCATTACTGCTTGTTTGTTTATCATTATTGCAGTAAATTTAGTACGAAAGCTTGTTTTTAGTGTTTAAATTGGACAAAACGCTAAACATACATAGGTAGGGGGTGGTAGGGTAGAACCACCGTGGGTCGGCACTAAGGGGCGATTACATCCATGGAGGGGTTCCTCAGGTCAGGTGCTTCACAAGGAACACCATAGTATCAAGAGTACATAATAGCTTCTCACTCTATATAGAAGAAGAGTGAGACACTCTCCAGCCTGCCTGTGTTCTAGCACAGGCAGATGCGCTGGTCATTTTCAGGCTACATGTTGACATTCTATGCAACATGTGACTGGCCAATCAGCGCGTAGATTCCCTGCGTAACACACCTCAGTATATAATCGCTGATGCGTTGATAAGCATTAAGATAGGGATAAAAGCTTAATAACTAATTATTTATTCATAGTCTGCTTGTAAAAACATTAAAAAAGGTTTGCAAATACCTTTAAGGATATTTTGGCAAACTTTCAGCGAAATTGATTGAGAAACTTTTGAGATATAAACTTTTCTGAATTTCTTCAAAGTTTCTCAATCAATTTCGCTGAAAGTTTGCCAAAATATCCCCAAAGGTATCTGCAAACCTTTTTTAATGTTTTTACAAGCAGACTATGAATAAATAATTAGTTATTAACCTTTATCCTTATCCCGTTTTATGATTGGAGCACGTGCACAGGCGTCTACCAATCAGAGAATAGAAGCTCGCTTCTGATTGGCCAGTCACATGTTGCATAGAATGTCAACATGTGGCCTGAAAACGACCAGCGCATCTGCCTGTGCTAGAACACAGGCAGGCTGGAGAGTGTCTCACTCTTCTTCTATAAAGAGTGAGACGCTATTATGTACTCTTGATAGTATCAATGGGGATGGGATACTGAGTTGGCAAGAGAAAATGACAAATGTGACCTTATTGCTCAAGGAGGTTTCGTAGACCTTTGGTTAAGGTAACCTAGACGGTGTCACGGTGTAAATTTTCCCCCGTTGTGATTTCCCCCCCAGACAAATTACCCCGGCGCAAATTTTCCACCCGGAAAAAGATTAAGATAACTCGTACTCGTATAAGAAGAAGTAAGCACCACCAAAAGTCTATAAATCACATATGTCATTATCGATTTTCGCTCCACTGAATGTCGTGAATTCGTGAATGTATAGTAGAGAAGCTAAATGTGAACCAGCCCTAATATGCACCATTCGCGTGTTCACATGCATGTAACTCTCACTGCGATGCAAGTCTCGTCTAAAAAGTTATACCAAACGACAGAGGAGTCTGACCAGTATAATTGACAAAAATTTCATTAGAGTTCATGCAAAAAGGAATGTACACTTCTACACAAAAGTTTTCAAACTTAAAAAAACGGTGTTGTCCAAGCGGACAGGACCCATGACAAGTTTCTGGAAAATCTTTATTAATTCCAAAATTTCAGCGTAAAAGTAGTAAATTTTTGGCAGTCCTAGACTCAAAATTTTTCGCTGATTTCGAATATTCTAATTCTGTAACTTGAAGCTGCACTCAAAACGTATTAGAAGCTGTTTTAATAAAGCACCTAATGTTAAAGTTTGGCCCTAATGTGCACCACCCTTGATCCTAATGTGCACCAGGTGCCTAATATTGCACCAAAATAGTAATCCTCATTACACAGCTATGCAGAATCATTTTCAGTCGGGTTTTTTTGTGAACATAGTTTATATAATGGAGCAACTTCATAATGAACAACAAGACAAAATTAGTTCTCTTTGTGAGAATTTTACAGTCTCTAAAACTGGTGCACTTTTGGCCCCCATGCATCAATGGTGGTTGGTGCAGTTTAGGGCCCCAAAATGAACCACAAAATACATTGAAAAAATTTAGAATTTGTAACAGACGGTTTCAGCAGTGCTGCTGAGCAACATCCTTGTGTCCGTGAAGACTGTTTTTGAGAATTTTCAGATCAACTTTCAAGTATATGCCAAGTTTTTGGTTTTATGGTGTCATTCTTGCGCCATTTTTGTATATGCATTTTCACATCATACACTGAATTGATTTTAAAAAATTTTGTACACTTGCAGTTTACACGTTTTGCTATAATATCCATGATTCAAAACAGCCAG
>JASANF010016658.1:0-34721 GCA_030248245.1 Trissonchulus sp. WLG1_4 | reverse complement strand
GGGCAGTCAGAAAAAAACATGGGGGAATCAGCCAGTAAAAAACAGGGGGGACTGGGCAGTCAGTAAAAAAACAGGGGGGAATCAGCCAGTAAAAAACAGGGGGGACTGGGCAGTCAGTAAAAAAAACAGGGGGGAATCAGCCAGTAAAAAACAGGGGGAGGGCAGTAAAAAACAGGGGGGGGGCACAGTCTGTATAAAAACAGGTGGGGGCAGTCAGTGAAAAACAGGGGGTGAGTGTCCCGAAAATTTGGGCAAAATTTAATAAAAATTGCACTAATAAAAATTTGCATTGTGGTATTTTTGGTCGATCCGAGGGGAGGGGAGGGTTCACAAAATTTTTACTCCGTTTTACGTATGGTCAGTAGATGGTCTTACTTGACTTGTTGCGACTAACAGCCGTCGGTTTGTGATGAGTACCGAACCTCAGAACTAGGCTTCTAACGCTGGGGCTATTATAACGCGGTCTATTCCAATTTAATAAAAAAAATCTTTTTTTAATTTTCAACGCATTTTATATAAACTTGAAAACATAATCGGGCCTTGAAGTGACTTCGTTGTTGTAGTCCTTCTGTTCGCTCATAATTGTTTAGCAACTGTAAACAGCACACACTAATTTGTTATCTATCCATTTGCCTCCAATGTGGGATAAAATATGCAGCAAACAACATCAATCTAGTCCATTTTAAAACTCTATGAAAATGAGCCAATCAATGAACAGATGTGCTAAATACAGTGACCATGAGAATCATAGTGAAATTCCCTCCTGGGTCCTATTTCAATGAACTCACAGCCACAGGCCCACAATTGTGACAATTATCTGTGCAACTTCTGGTATTTCGTAACAAAAACACATTTAATACTAATACTAATCATCTGTTTTTGCAGCTCAATTTGTCACAATTGTGCGCCTGTGGGTTTATTGAAATAGGCTCCTGAGCTAACCTAGACCACAGTCTAGCGTAGGCATTAGGTCCATCGTCACGTGAGCTTTGGCTGGAAAAGTGGTGTCTCAGATCGTCCAGGGATAATTGTTTCTGGGATATTTCCGTGCCCACGCTCACAATAATGCGACAATCCCAAACAGCTAGAGAGTGCAGGAACTTGTCCTCGGAGCCAGCCCGGAAACGACGCAACACTTCGGCTGACTTCTGACTAGAGATCTGAAAAATCACAAACAACACTAAAGTCTGATCGAACATTTCTGAATCTGAACAAAAGGCGGTGTGTGATTTTTGCTCAACTACTAGCTGTACTCTTGATGCTTGCAATTCGTTCTTTTCGTACTGAACTCGGCTGTTTCTTTTTGTCTCAGGGTCCAGCATTTTTGGTCCGATTTTAGTTTGACTCAGCTCAGTTTGATACGGACACGGATATAGCGCACTGCGTGTAACATACTTTAGTATATAAGCACTGATACATTAATGAGTGATCAGAAGGTGACAAAGTCAATAACTCATTATTAACTTATAGCAAAGCAGTAAAAACATCACAAAAAAATTGCAAATACCTTTACAGATTGTTTTGGCAGACTTGTAGCATCATCAATTTAGTAGAAATATTTTGAAAAAAAATTGTGAAAAGTTCATAATATCTCTAAATCTTAAAACTAATGTAAATTTAAATTCCCTAAACGAAGCGCAATTAGCATCGACTAAAGTATGACCAAAAACTAATGTAGGTAGTCCCCTGAGATAAGAGGAAACACGTGATTTCATTACGAAAAGAGCGAATTGCAAGCATCAAGTAGAGCACAGTGAATAGTCACAAAAATCACGCCGCCTGTTTCGTCTCAGGGTTCAGCAATTTCTGGTCAGACTTCAGACGACTTATTTGTTATTTCTCCGGTGGGGTATTACCAAAATGTGTCCATCGTTGCCGCCAGTGACGACCAGCGAGTGCTCGGGAATGTAGGCCAGAGACAGGATGGAGCCCACGTGCGGCCGGTAGGACAGCAGGCACGAGTTGTTGCCGAAAGACCACGGATTATTCCTGCAATCAGGGGATTAATGGGATTAAGTAGAATAACTGAATTAAGCAGTGGAGTAGATTAACAAGGTCCAGCAGAATCATAGATTACCTAAATTAACCAGAGTAGTAGACTGAGTAATGAATTAAGGTTTGCGTAGAGAATAATATACTCACTAGAATAAAGTGAAGTGCAAAAAATTGCACAAAATTGTCAAGATTTCTAAAAAATCTGCAATACACGGCATAAATACACTTTAGGTGAGACCTCCAGTGAAGTTTAAGGCCTTACTAGGCCAAATACAAATAGTTATGAAGCCTACCGGCTCTTACTAAAAACTAACACATAAGCCTACTCGCTCTAAAAAACAACCAACCACCTCAAACCACACTTCTGTGCAGGCGGTTTTAATAAAATTTAACATGGCTGCCGCCATCAACAATAACCGACCAGCCCGGACATTCCAACACACACACACCTGTGCATACAAATATGCAAATTAGCTCTGGCTGCCTGTACGTATATACGTATCAGCGCAACGAAGCCAGTCACTTCACAATAATAGATAACCAGAATTAAGTAGTGTATCACAGATTAACAAAATTACGTAGACTAATAGATTAGCAGGATTCAGTAGACTAACAGATGAACAGAATTAAGTAGACTAACAAATTAATAGGATTAACTAGACTACGAGCTTACACAGCAGTCAAGTAGAAAACGTCCCGCTCCTGGGACTGCATTCGGGACCGTGCCATTTTGGTTCCGGACTGTTTCACTTCGCTGAGACTGGGTTCCAGCAGGGCCGTTTGGACAATGTCACAGGTCCCGTCCGACAGGTCATTCACGTGGGCGCAGAGAAATTGTTGGAATTCCAGTTTTTCTTTGTGTTTCTGAAATAAAAAAAACAAAAATCACAATCTCACCAACCCTTAATAACAACTCCACTGGACTCCAGATCCAGGTCCACTGCTATCATCAGCACACGTCATTGTAAGAAGGGAGATTGGTATCGCTGCCACGGATAAAAAAATGTGCCACTTAAAATTTGTCACTCAGGACACTTTTATCTGGATAAAAGTGTTCCCCCATTAAAATTGCCATTGATGGTTCCGGTTCAACTTCTGGTTCATGTTCAACTTCTGGTTCAGGTTCAGCTTCGACTCTGGTTTAGGTTCAACTTCTGATTTAGGTTCAGCTTCGATTTCTAGTGCAGGTTCGGCTTCGACTTCTGATTCAGGTTCAGCTTCGACTTCAGGTTCAGGTTCAACTTCTGGTTCAGGTTCAGCTTCAACTTAAGGTTCAGGTTCAACTTCTGGTTCAGATTCAGCTTCGACTTCTGGTTCAGGTTCAGCTTAGACTTCTGGTTCAGGTTCAACTTGTGGTTCATGTTCAACTTCTGGTTCAGGTTAAGCTTCGCCTACTGGTTCAGGTTCAGCTTCGACTTCTGGTTCAGGTTCAACTTCTGATTTAGTTTCAGATTCGATTTCTAGTGCAGGTTCGGCTTCGACTTCTGGTTCAGGTTCAGCTTCGACTTCAGATTCAGGTTCAACTTCTGGTTCAGATTCAGCTTCGACTTTGGGTTCAACTTCTGGTTCAGGTTCAGCTTCGACTTCTGGTTCAGGTTCAACTTCTGGTTCAGGTTCAGCTTAGACTTCTGGTTCAGGCTCATCTTCTGGTTCATGTTCAACTTCTGGTTCAGGTTAAGCTTCGCCTTCTGGTTCAGGTTCAGGTTCGACTTCTGGTTTAGGTTCAACTTCTGATTTAGGTTCAGCTTCGATTTCTAGTGCAGGTTCGGCTTCGACTTCTGGTTCAGATTCAGCTTCGACTTCAGGTTCAGGTTCGACTTCTGGTTCAGGTTCAACTTTTGGTTCAGGTTCAGCTACAACTTCTTGTTCAGGTTCAACTTCTGGTTCAGATTCAGCTTCTACTTCGGGTTCAGGTACAACTTCTGGTTCAGGTTCAGCTTCAATTTCAGGTTCAGCTTCGACTTCTGGTTCAGGTTCAACTTCTGGTTCAGGTTCAGCTTAGACTTCTGGTTCAGGCTCAACTTCTGGTTCATGTTCAACTTCTGGTTCAGGTTAAGCTTCGCCTTCTGGTTCAGGTTCAGATTCGACTTCTGGTTTAGGTTCAACTTCTGATTTAGGTTCAGCTTCGATTTCTAGTGCAGGTTCGGCTTCGACTTCTGGTTCAGATTCAGCTTCGACTTCAGGTTCAGGTTCGACTTCTGGTTCAGGTTCAACTTCTGGTTCAGGTTTAGCTACAACTTCTTGTTCAGGTTCAACTTCTGGTTCAGATTCAGCTTAGACTTCGGGTTCAGGTACAACTTCTGGTTCAGGTTCAGCTTCAATTTCAGGTTCAGGTTCAACTTCTGGTTCAGATTCAGCTTCGACTTCGGGTTCAGTTTCAACTTCTGGTTCAGGTTCAACTTCTGGTTCAGATTCAGCTTCGACTTCGAGCTCAGGTTCAACTTCTGATTCAGGTTCAGCTTCGACTTCTGATTCAGGTTCAACTTCTGGTTCAGCTTAGACTTCTGGTTCATGTTCAGCTTCGACTTCTGGTTCAGGTTCAACTTCTGGTTCAGGTTCACTTCCTTTCGTCATGTGTGCCTGCTCAACCTGAGCCTGAACCAGAAGTTGAACTTGAACCATCAACGACAATTTTAGTAAGGGAACAGTTTCATCCGGAATGCCGAACCTTCCCTTCTACTTTCATCCATGGTGGGCCCCCCTACCCATCATAGGGAATCAATTTCAAGGACAGGAGTCTTCTCCATCCTCCTCAACTGAATGTGTGCTCTCGACTGAAAGAAATCCCTAAATAATAATAAAATTACATACAGGGTTGCCCCTTTTGCTTCCCAAATTGTCGGCAACCCAATAATACTGTCTCCCTCTCATAGAAGAAAAATAAGACACTATTATGTACTCTGGATTACCCAAGACCCCTGCTAAACCAACCACCCTCCTACCTACCATTCTCTGCTCAATATACTGGCCATAACGACTGAAATCGGCCAAGGCCTGCGTTGGGCCACAGAAGGCCACCTGTCGGGCCAGAAAGGCCAAGTCCAGGAATATCCGGCCAAACTGCTCCTCCCGGCCAGAGCGGCGCAGATGGCAGCCCAGATTCCAGTGGATATAATTGTCGTCGGGCAGGGCAATGAAGCTGCCGAATTTGGCCACATACGCGTCCAGCAGTTTGCCGTGAAGGGCCTGAAATTAGAGGGATTGGGTGGATGGATTAAACGGATTCGATTTACCTTAAATATGGCATAGAAATTGGATTAAATGGATTAAACGGATTACATCAACTTTAGTCCGAATGATCATACTCCTGACCTGACAAGAGCTGCAAGCAAATCTGAAGATGAATAATCCTTTCCTTAGTCATTCATTAGAAAGTCATCAAAAGCAATTGGTGGAAGAGTCCAAGTATTCGAAGATAATCAATTTAAAGAAACTTTAACTAACACACTGTAATTTTTTTCAAAACACCAGTCTCTCGGAAACCTAAAAGTCTGCATCACCCCTCAACTAAAAAACTTAAATGTAATCCGCTAAAGCCTATACTAGATTAAACCGCCCAAGAATACCCTGTGTTCCTCCCGGCTCAAACAGTTTCTGAGGTAGTCATGGAACAGGGTCTGCAGCCAGTAGCTCTCTCCCTGCTGGCTGGGGGGCAGATTATTATTGTCCGGCGACTGAACCACTTCAATCAAATGGAACTCGCTCAAATTCTGCATCACGTCCTCAACCTCGGCCACCGAAATATTCCACAGCACCGATAGCACCTGAAAAAAACTATTAGCTTACGCCTGGTTCATACTAATTGTCCGTATGGATGCCAGCTTGTCTGTATGAGGGTGTCCGTTTGCCCCTAAAGCCCGGTTCATACTCGTCCTTGTCCTTAAGCGATTCCAAGAAAACTGCCTGGCCGAATAAGCCAACTTTTGGCATGAATAAAGTTGAGGTCACTTACAGATCGTATGCAAAAAATTAGCCAGAACGCTTGTGTCAATTATTCAGAGCAGCTGACCCAAATTTGTCCTTGTCCCTGTCCCTGTGTCCTTAAGGACAAGTATGAACCGGGCTTAAGGGTGTCCGTTTGTCCTTAAAAGTGTCCGTTTGCTCGTAGCAGTGTCCGTTTGTCCGTAAAGATGTCAGTTTGTCCGTAAGGCTGTCTGTTTGTCCTTAAAAGTGGCCGTTTGTCTTTAGAAGAGGCCGTTTGTCCGTAAGCAAACTGACCAAAACTGCTGTAAAAAGTTGAAAAGCTGTTAACAGGTGATTTTCTGTATATTATATAGCCTGGACTTAAGGCCGAGCCCTATTTTAGGACAATTAATCTTTGCAGACACATTACGGTTTTATCTGTAGCAGTTTTCATCTACTAGCTTAAGAACAAATGCTAATGGACGCCAAAACGACTTAATTGAAATTATTCAACAAATTACCGTGAGACTAACAAAACTCCTTGATGCTAAATAAACTCTATTTACTCCGCTAAGTCCGTTACCGCAGCGGGAATTTTAATTCCCAGAGAGAAGACAGCTAAATCCCGGACTTTTTGCTGGAGATCTGGGGATAGCTGGCTGATGGTCACCTTGGCGATATCATTGAAACTCTCGTATTTATAGCTGCTGGTTTCTCGAATCATGCACAGACCGTCTCGACACATTTCCCAGCTGAAACTCAAACGATGGCCAATGGCATCATCTTATTCTTGAGCTATTCTTATTCTCATGTTATTCTTGAGCTATTCCTATTCTCAGTCTAATCCAGAATTTATAGTTATTCTAGAGGTCCTATATTTCACCGCACCACGAGAGAAAAGCTCCAGAATAACTTATCCTTCAATTTTCAAATAAAAACAGGGTTTTTTGTGTAAAATAGGGTGTATTTACACATCGGCCGCCTAATTTACACAGCAAAAAATAAAAATACACACTGATTTACACAGCCCCATTTTTCCCCAAAAGGTGATGAAACGGCCTATTTTGGTTGTAAAAATTACAAAAATTCGCGAAGTGGCGATTGCTGCCTGTGACCTCTTTGTCCTAACAAAACTAAGTCTAATTTTTGACCCCAAAACAAAAAATCTTCAGTTTCTGCTCTTGAACGGCTCATGATTTTTTTATTTTAGCATTCGTTTTTATGCACTTGAAAGTTGACAGTGAAACATCAGCCATGCTGAGCCTGTCTGTGCGATTTCTTGTCCTACATCAAACTACTGTAAAACTTTTACACCCGGATTTGAAAAAAATGAGTAGGATCTGGCTGATAGAACAACTCTCTATCTGTGTAAACCATGCATGTACACGGGGTCTCGGCCTGGGGGTTAGGGCTTGTTTCAGATTTTTCGAAATTTTAGGGGGGCTTGCCCTGGCGTGTCGGTTACTTGAAATGGCAAAAACGTAAAAATTTTCAATTATCTCATATTTTTTGTTTTCGTATGTAGTTCGAGTCTCAAAGTCGAAATATTACTTTTAACGTGAAAAAAACATCAATTTTTACCTAAAAAATGCTAAAATACACACTTTAAAAATTTACACAACATACCCTTAATTTACACAGCAAATTTTTAATTTACACAACATTTACACAGTGCCGATTTTGAAAAAAAACCCTGATATAAAAAACTAGAAAAACTTTCTTTTACACCAAGTCAGTTTGAGCACGCTTCGGAATTTTTTTCAACTAAAGTGTCTCTGACTAAAGCTGAGATCTACTCGACAGAGTTTGGGACCCTTGGGGCAGAAACCCTAACTGTGGGGCCAAAATCACACCCAATCCCCAGACCCATCTATTTACAAGAGTCATTGCAGCCCCATTATTACCGATTAGGACGGTCCTTAACAACCGACGCCACCAGGGAGATGACATAGGGATAACCCCTGCAAATGCGGTAGATCTGTGCGGCTTCTTTGGGCAAGGCGGAAGTGGGCTGTCCGGTGACCCGTGAGAAATAGTCCAGTGTCTCGGACTCGCTGAACCCGCTCACGGCAATCTGAAAAAGGACAAACCGGGTTCATTTGAGGACAACAAAAGGCCGGTTCATTCTTGTCCTTATCCTTGTCCATATCGTTTTGTCTATAAGCAATTCCACGAAAGTCAAAAACTACCTAGCCACTTGAGCCGGTTCAAATAATGTTGGGATTTGGGTAAAGTTACTTCAAATGCAAATAGATAGACGAAACAGTTCTACAAATGCTTCACAAAGCTGACTGAAAATTGATTTTGTCCCTGTCGCCACATTCATAAGAACAAGTAGGAACCGAGCGTCAGTTACAAATCATTCGTAAAAATTTTATAAATTACAAAAACTTCTTCCCATCGGCCAGTTGACACAACAATGAAACGGCTACATTACTAATTCTGTCACGAAAGTCTGATTAATCAAATCACAAAATCTAATCCGCTAAATCTCAATTTCGAATAAGATCCCAAGTCCGTCTAATCCCAAGTCTGTCTATTCCCAAGTCCGTCTAATCCCAAGTCAGTCTAATCGCAAGTCAGTCTAATCCCAAGTCAGTCTAATCCCAAGTCAGTCTAATCCCAAGTCAGTCTAATCCCAAGTCAGTCTAATCCCAAGTCAGTCTAATCCCAAGTCAGTCTAATCCCAAGTCAGTCTAATCCCAAGTCAGTCTAATCCCAAGTCAGTCTAATCCCAAGTCAGTCTAATCCCAAGTCAGTCTAATCCCAAGTCCGTCTAATCCCAAGTCCATCTTATCCCAAGTCAAATCCCGAGTCCGTCTAATCCCAAGTCCGTCTAATCCCTAATCCGTCTAATCCCAAGTCCGTCCGTACCGGCCAAACGAATCCTTGTCCTTCCAGCACTTTAATCACATTCTTATTGGAGGTAGTGATCATAGTCCGGCAGCCAAAGCGCACGCTCCGGGCCAGCATGGTCGAGCCTACGTCGTCCAGAACCAGCAGACAGCGAGGGAAGTAGTACTGTAGCACGCTGGAGATACGGTCTAAAGGTCAAAAGGACAAAACCAGGTTCATACTTGTCCTTAAGGACAAAAGAACAAGGACAATAGGAACGGTACCAGAGGGGGAGCAACAACACTGCACTGAGCCGCTTATATGCAAGAGGAGGACCCACCAAATTCGAGTTTTCTGGGGGATAGAAAATCTAAGCTAAAGTATGGAAAAAGGCACATTTTCACAAATATACCAAATTTAGACTATTTTTGGTCAATTATGGAGGAAAATCCGTAAAATTCACCCACAGAAGTCCCCCAAAATTGTTCCAGTTAAATTTATTCCTCATCCTCACTGATAGCAGTTTCCACATTAGAGATCGGCGGAAAGGGTTTGCTCTGTGCCGTGGACAATATCTGTTCAACAATGGCATTCAATATGTTCAACAGTAATGCATTGTCTGTATCCTGGCCCCCTCCATTCCTGGCTCCGCCCCCCGCTGAGTCCAGGGCCAATCGGCCCACGCGAACCCAGATCACGTGACAATACAGCCCGTTGTCGCCTAGCAAATCTGGGCTACGCAATATCTGGGCCGCCAGCACACTCTTGCCCGTCCCGTGCAGGCCGTGCAACACCACGTGACCACTCAGCTGGTTGGCCAATTGGTCTAGGCAACATCTGCAACACAAGAACTGGTGGATTTCACAAAGGTGGTTCTATACATGGTTTCATATACGTTTTCGTCACTGGCGGTCCCAGACTTCGATTTCGGGGGGGGGGCGGAGGTCTGACGAAATTTTTTCACTTTTTATAATAGCGTTTTTCAGCTTAACGCTATTTTGTTATTGCCGCAGCCATATCAAGGGCAGTGAATTGACTCTGTCTGTATTAAAAACCAGTGGTGTACCCAGGAAAAAATGGAGAATTTTTCAATTTTTAGGCCTAATTTGGTCAACTGGAGACGTATCAGAAAATTTTTAGGCCGTATTTTCACAAACGCAAGATACTATATACACCTTAAAGTTGCAGGGGTCTGGGGGCGGCAGCCCCCAGAAAAAGAATTTTCCAAATTTTAGACCGAATTTCCAAACAGAAATTTTTTCCGACAGAAAAATTAAAACAAAAGATGGTAGCATCACATCAGACTATGTGTGGCACAAGTAAATGTAGTATAATGTACTCGTGTATGCATGCTTAGGGTTTGATTAAAGATAATAACAAGAAATAGTGAACCACAAAGCTGCAGGGGTCTGGGGGCGGCAGCCCCCAGGAAAAAATTGGGGGAAATTTTTGATTTTTAGGCCAAATTTGGTCAATTGGAGACGCTTCAGAAAATTTTTCCGGCCGGACCATAAAAACCACAGGGGGGACCCTTGTGTAAAATTTCAGTCGGGAAAAATTTCGGGGGGGGCGCCCCGCCCCCCCCCCCTGGGACCGCCCCTGGTTTTCGTATGATTAGCACATAATTTCATTGCGAAATATCCCTTGATTCGATACGAATTTCGTAGATTTTCTTAAAGCATGCTTTTAGCTCATGCTTGAAATTTCAATAGAACAGAGAATTACTGTGCTGCAAGATTCAAATTTCAACTGAGCTAAAACCATGGTGTAAGGTATATATATATATATATATATATATATATATATATATATATATATATATATATATATATATATATATATATATATATATATATATATATATTATATATATATATATAATCTACGAAATCCGTATCGAATCAGGCGATAAAAGAAAACAATTCCCCCTTCTATGAAAAACCCTTAAATACTAAAATTTCCAAAAAACTTCTAGAAAAAACGCCAACCCCTGGCTCTACCTCAACTGATCCAGCTGCTCCCTTCTCTCCACCACAACCCCGGGCAACTTGGGCACCCCTCCCCTTTCCAGCACAGCATCCAAGCGCCGGGGAACCGATAGTGCCGGTGGGAGGGCCGGTACCGGTGCGGAACCGGGGAGGGGGCGCTTGGGCATGGCTGCCTCCAGGTCGCTCAGGAGATAGTTATACGTGCTATCCTTCAGGATCTTCTTCAGAGGCTCCAGTGTCGCACAGCGATGAGAGATATAAGCCAGCACAATAGTGACAGCTTCCCGTCGGGGAGTCTGTCAATAATATGCAAAATATCAAGAGTACATAATGGCGTCTCACAATACATGGGCGTTGGGGGGGTTTTCACCCCCCCAGAAGGCAACTTCACCCCCCCCAACCCCAAGACAGGTGCTTCCCCCCATATTGTTTTGGAGTTGCTCACGACGGCAAAATCGGTGGCTCACAAGCCAGAAATGGTGGCTCACGAAGTGAAAATTAGCGGAAAAGTTGCTCCTCACCTCCCCCCGAATTCGCCCACTGCCCACGTATGCGTCTTTCATCCTCTATTCGAGTGAAACGTCATTATGTACTCTTAACAATATTAAGCCCGTCCAAAAATGCCAGTTTTGCATAATATGAAATTATGAAGACAGTTGATGTCACTTACACACTGGATACACAAAAATAACCAAAACGCTTCTACCAATTATTCACAGCAGCTGACCAAAATTTATCCTTGTTCCTGTGTCCTTGAGGACAAGTAAGAACCGGGCTTTATCACTAATTATTTTAAAACAACTTTGTTAGTGTTTTGCTTTTGTTGTTTTGCTGTTCAACCAATCAGTGCTGTTTATCAACGAACACTGATTTGGTACATGTGAGTTCCCTGGGGTTAAGTTTCTTACTTAACCAACTTATTTTAAGGTCAGTCTCCCAACTATCACAGGGGTCAGTCACCAAGACAAAAACTTGATCCCTGTGCCCCACATACTTTCTCCGACAAAATATACAAGCTGACATCAATATCGATTATCTTTTTGGCCACCAGTTGCGGGCATAGGAATTTGGGATCGACATTTTCGAACATTTTGGGCGCAAATCGATTTAGGGCCACGAGACCATCCTCGTCCAGTCTAGGGGGGTACTGGTGGAGGTGGGAAGTCAGGCAGGGCGTGTCGCCGGCGGGGGTCAACGAATAGTGCATGGCGGGGGGCAAAGGGGGGCGGATCGGAACCAAGGCTGAGCAACTGAAAAAACACAACTTTTGAACTTTTTTTCAACTTTTTGTATGGAGATGGGGCCAATTCCTAAAATGGATTAAACGGATTAGATTAACATTTGTTTGGCCAATAACTCATGACATCGTTTCTTAATTTATACGAAATTATTGCTATAGAAATTATTTTTAGCACCTCCCGCTTGTGCAAAAATTTTATAAGTCTACCATAACAACGCGATTTGTTATTAAGCAAATAAACTCTAATCTAATCCGTTTAATCTAAGTTGGGAATTGGCCCTTGGTTGACCCACCCACCCCCAACTTTTTGGGTCTTTCCGTCCCCACTTTTGCAAGCAACAGAAAATTAGTGTGAAAACATCGGTGAAGCGCAGTTTTTTTGCACACTACATGAACGGCAGCTTTTTGGATTTGGACAATAGATGAAATTGTTGAGGTTGCTGTACGGGAATGCAATTGACCGCTACGCAAAAATCTGCAGTTTAAATAACGACTAAAATGGAACGGAAATTTATAATAGCACAAACGATCCTATTCTGCGACACATTGTGAAAAATTGCAAGCAATAGGACAATAGCAAAAATACACCGTGTTACTTCGATCATGTTTTTATAATCAAAAAAGTCAAATCTAATCCCCCAATTGTTTTTTTTTAATGTTTTCTGAATTTTTTAACCCCAAACTTGTGAAACTGACCCCGCTTCATCTCCACTGCCCGACGGCTCTTGGCTTGGTCCACTCATCGAAGCCACGGTCTACATTGCATCAGATTGGAGCTAAAATAATCTTTTGTAACATTTGTATGGCAGTTGCACATTGTCATTAATTGTCAGATTTGCGTTCTTTGCCCTTAGATTATGCCTCAGGCTCAGGTCATAAGGCATATGGCTTGGGCATCCTCTTTCTTCTCTGATCACCCACTTTAAGATACCCGAACAATCTACACTATACACCAATGATAGATTACAGGCTTGTAGTTAGACTCACTAACATGAACTACGGTAATTATGGTGAGAAAAAATATATACACTCGTAAAACCCGTTCTGAGTGGCGCTAGTCTCACCCGTTTCTATAAAGACTTAACTCTTGAAACCATAATATATGTATATAACAGGGCCAATTTCTTTACCGTACTAAACGAGTCAACATTATACCCGCTTCCCACTGCAGGTTTAAGGTTTATGGTTTGAGGTTTAACGTCTCATTCACACTGGCAGTTTAAGGTTTAACGATATTTGAATGTTGTATGTTCATTGGCTGGATGCCGAAGCTCCGCCTACAGCTCGTAGCTGATTGGCTGAATCCTTAAACCTGAAACAAAAAAGTTGAAATTTTTCAACATCGTTAAATCTTAAACCTTAAACCTACGCAGTGGGAATGTGTACTATGCTCAAATCATGTTCTACGTTAAACTTTAAACCTGCAGTAGGAAGCGGACATTGGTCTCCCTTTCAAGTTCTTAAACTCCTGACTCAACTTTTCTGACGCTATTCTTAGACAGGACTGCAAGGACTGAAGGCATCACTTCTCAATCCATCCATTAAATCCGTAAAAGTCGGGTGATAATCCAGGAATGGCCCAGACTAAATGTAAGCAGCTGCCTCTGGCTTATAATCACTGCGTGACTCCCATATTCATTCCTACTTAGTCTAGTCTGTCTAATCAGGAAGTAAAGGAATTGTGGTCCTGGATTTCAGGTAAATTTCATGAAACCAGACAAAGCCTTTATGAGAATTTCCGCTTACGTGGTTTTGTGACTAAATTTGTCCACCAAAAAACGTCCTATTTCTTAGACCTAACCAAACACGGAGGACTAATTATTGATTTGAAGACAACTAAAATTGACACAACAGACAGATAAGTTGATGAAAAAATTGGAATTAAAAGCACTGGCACTGAATCGAAATATTTTACTGCCGCAAAGCAAAAAAGAAAAGTATATACATATCAAAAACACTTCAAAGTTACTTACATCATAAAAAAACAGTAAAACATGGCGACCAAAACTGTAGTAGCGTTGCATAGATAACCCATTTTTGTCTATTCGGTTTCAGACCGTCTTAAGTCTGAATCAGAGAAGTTTAATCTTTTTAAGTTTAATCGTTTAAAAAGTTTAAGAAGTTTTCTCACAAAAAGCAGGTTTATGTAAACACATCCGATCCGGGTCCGTAAGCCTAAAGCTCACACCAACGTTAGCAAGGGGGTCTAATCTCCGAGGTCCTGTACCGACATTTTGACTGATAAATCAGACAAAAAATGGCCGTGTTTTAACGAAAGTTGACGATTTTTAATCAAATATCAAATTTTTATCAATAGTACATAATAACGTCTCACTCTATATAGAAGAAGAGTGAGACACTCTCCAGCCTCCTGTGTTCTAGCTCAGGCAGATGCGCTGGTCCTTTTCAGGCAACATGTTGACATTCTGTGCAACATGTGGATGTGACTGGCCAATCAGAAGCGAGCTTCATTGGCAGACGCCTGCGCACGTGATCCAATCATAAAACGGGATGGGGATCAAGCTTAATAACCCATTATTTATTCATAGTCTGCTTGTAAAACATTAAAAAAGGTTTGCAAATACCTTTGGGGATATTTTGGCAAACTTTCAGCGAAATTTATTGAGAAACTTTGAAGAAATTCAGAAAAGTTTATATCTCAAAAGGTTCTCAATCAATTTCGCTGAAAGTTTGCCAAAATATCCCTAGAGGTATTTGCAAGCCTTTTGTAATGTTTTTGCAAGCAGACTATGAATAAATAATGAGTTATTAAGCTTTTATCCCTATCTTAATGCTTATCAACGCATCAGCGATTATATACTAAAGTGTGTTAAGCAGAGAATCTACGCGCTGATTGGTCAGCCACATGTTGCATAGAATGTCACCATGTAGCGTGAAAACGACCAGCGCATCTGCCTGTGCTAGAACACAGGCAGTCGGGAAAGTGTCTCACTCTTCTTCTATATAGTGAGAAGTTATTATGTACTCTTGGTTTTATTTTGTAAAAATGAGCAATTTTTGAAAATTTTAGCCAAAATTTAGGTAAAAATCGTGTAAATTTATTAGAAATAAATTTAGGTAAAAATCGTGTAAATTTATTAGAAATGCTCATATTCAAGAGCAAATTTCATAGAAATTTTGCTTGCCCCTATAGTAAACTCAAAAATCTGGAAGGGGTCGCGGTCCTCCCATTACCCCCCCCCCCGTGTTAAACTGTGCGCTGTGCGCACAACTGTTATCATCACAATCCACCTCAAATTCCGAAACAAAATCAACACGTTTGCCTTACTGATCCTAACTCCCTGTGTATCAGAACAAAATTGGACAACTATTTGTCTTTGTCAAAATGCTTTCCGAGTGTTCAACATGATTTTCCGGTCGCCACAATATCAAAGGTGAATAAATAAGGGCAGTCTTGGCTCTGTCTAGCTAAACTCAAGTACGTACGCCTTCTTCAAAGTGAATGAAAACTTTTAATTTAACTAATTTGCTTAATTTAATTTATTCCACTAGAGTAAGGTCCACCCAGTACGCAGCAAATCACCTAAAAATGTCAGCGTGATAATTCAATAAGTTCTGAAAACTTGAAACCCATTCAGCCAATTATATTTTGGATAAGTTCCTGCAAAATACAATATGCGCCGTGAAGAGTGTTCTGGCACCTTTCTTTCAGCATCAAGGAGGGGGGCTTGTCCCGGTGGGTCAAATACAAGGAGAGGACTTGTCCCGGAATCTCAAATCTGGGGGGCGGCGGCTTTTAAGGGGGTAGTGTCGCGAAAGCAGTCGACTTTGCGCGACTATAAAACTTTTTCAGTGAAAGATAGGTCATTGTTCTTTATATATTCTAAAAATATGTTTCAAGGCAAATATTTTTGCCAAGTTTCAGAAAAATTGATGCAGCATACAGTTAGCAGTGAAGTCGCAAAGTCGGAAAAATGACGTTTTGAAAACCTATTCACATTCGATAATTTCGTCACAATTAAAAAATTTTTTGTTTAGATTCTTTACACAAAGTAAAAGCACATATGCTCTAGTTTATGTACACAAAATTTAGTGCAAATTGCTTGAGTCGTTGTGGAGTAATGCCTGTTTGAACTGTGAAACTGTGCGTAACCTGTAAGGTACTCACAGCAATAATGATAAATTGTAAAAAATTTAGACACTTATTTTGAAATCAAAAGAAAAACGAAGCTTCATTTTTCATTTTTCTTATTTGTGGCAAAAAATGGTGCGTCAAAACATTACATGTACTTCACAAGCTGGCCAATCTGATATCTGGCTTGATTTTTTGAACTTTTATGTCTCTATTGTGTGATGTCTGGCTCACAAATGGTGATTGGTTAAAAATATTGGTAGATATTGGTCGTCTGGTGTCTGGCAGTATTTATTTGACACCATATGGCATTTCAGTAGTTTCTCAGTGAACGTACAATTTCAAATCAAAAAGTTCTCATTTTGCAGCCTATGAGCAAAACTGCTTTGGCGACACTACCACCTTAATACAGTTTACAACTTAACTGATTCGAATGTTAGACTGTTTTACACATACCAATTAGAACAGGCTCAGAGTACATCATTGAAAATCTACTAAACTTTAAATAACACACAATAATGGAAAAAATAGATATAAATAAAAGTAATAAGTATTTACAAACTTCTGTACAAAACGATATTGTTATTATCAACAGAAAGCTATAGATTAAAAACCATTCAAGATCACAAAATACAGGCAAATAAATAGTAACAATATACATAATCAAGTTAAAGGACACAGGACTTGTTCTGACTCAACGACTTTTTATAGGTTCTTTTTACCATCTGCAACGGTATCCCACTGAAACCCAAAAGCCGGCTCAAGACTGACCGGCTCATTCCATAAAAATATACGTGCGCCATTTTCAGTTACAATAAAAATAGAATGTGTTCGCATCAGTTTATCAATAACTGACATTGTAAATATCTTGCCAAGATCGATTCCAAAAACGCCAATCCTTGAGCTTAAAAAATAAACGGACACTGATTATATACGTCTGTGAAGTAGATACAACTCACTCACAAAAGTCAACGTGTGTGTGTATGTATGTATACAAGTATGTATGTATGTAATATGTATGTATTTATGTCTGTAGTATGTATGCATATTGCATGTATGTATGTATGTATGTGTATATATGTATGTACTATGTATACATGCATGTCTAAGCTGACCAGTAAACGTGTGTACGTACTATGTACACAATATGATGAATGATGCACTCAAAACAACAGCAGTGTGTATGGGAAGAAGGCGAGAGCGATTTGGCCTGGGTTATCTGCTAGTGGCTGGGTCGTCTTGGTCTCTGACGGGCCGGATGGGTTCGGGTCCGAAGCAGTACTTGGCCATCGGATTCTTGTACTTGTTCTCATGGTGCACACTCTGAAGCCACAATAACACAAGATATTTTTTGCAGTTATACATTACAATTCCACCCTAATGGCCCTTTAAGCTACAATTTTTTTAGTATACTAAACATACTCTCTGAACAATAACTTCACTCTTCAGCAAATATATTATTTTTGGGGGTGGGGGGGAGCAGTTATACATTACAATTCCACCCCAATGGCCTTGTAAGCATAGTAAACATACTGTCTGAACAATAATTTCATTCTAAAGCGAAAAATCTATTGTACAAACTGTACATTACTTCCAAAAGTTGGGGAGGGCAAGTTAGGTTTCCCCCCCCCCTTTAAGACCCGGCCTGATCAACGAGTCAATCAAGAGACCATACTGAACGAAGCTTGCTTTATACTTTTCATAATACGTTAAAAAATAACCGCAAAAAATTTAATATTAATAAATACTGCAGTTTTATAATCGAATTAGACTTCATTTGCCACCGGCTAGTAAATGTTGCTACTCAATAATTAAATAACCAAAAAAATTAACTAAATAACTAAATAATTGATAGGACTTACGGATGACGACGTTCTGCATTTGACAAGACAAAGCTCGAAGTGATCCTTGACGGTCAAAAATAGCCTCAATCGTGGGCCTTTAACACTGGAAAAAATGGATTCCAGAAGTGAACGCTGCAAAGAAAAAATCTTATAAAAAAGGAACACGAAAAAATATTTAGGATTTCACCAACATAAAATTTGCCACTACCTTATTTTACCTCCGAGGTGGGTGACAGAGCGTACCAAAAAAGATTCTAAAATGGATTAGATTAAAATTTGCATTGCCAAAACCTCACCCGTATGAAGCCTGAAGCCATCTTATAACTTATGACGACACAAAGTACTTTCGACCCCTTTGCACTAGCGCGATAACTTGCAGACAAGTTATTAAGCAAAAGTTTCACTCTATAATCCCTTTAATCTATGTATTTAAAGAATCGGTCCCAACCTTTGGCGAAGTTCTTTAGGTTAGGGGGAGGGCTGGGGACACTACGGCATATATCCGGAAGGTTGGACGGGCCGACCCTCCGATGGACCCGCCCGTGCTCGTGCTGCTCCTGGGCAGTCGGGCATAAGGTGCAAGAAGTAAAAGAATCGGTCCTAAACTAGGCTGACGCACAACCGGCCTCCCTGTTCTCGACAAATAAAAAAACCTAGCAAAATGAATATAGCCAAAAAAGTGGTCACATTTGTAGCCCCATACAAGGGCGTGGATGAGCTTGGAGGGGGTTTTTGCCATCCCCCCCAAAACGTCAGGAAGGAAGCTTATGACGGCAAAATCGGTGGCTCACGAGCAACTACGTATTCACGCCACACTATGATGAATGAAAGGCCATACCTTGTCCGGATGGAGACAGCAGGAGACGCAATATTCGAAGACAGAGCAACAGCCGTTGTGACAAGAGAGACAGGAGTAGCGATCGTTGAGGGCGGAAGAGGAAAGCTCGCTCACGTTGCAGCAGTTCTGGGGCAGCACTTGGTAGCGCGGGCACGTGTAGCCTAAAACAGTACCTATATACACAATAGGGGAGACTAAACAGATAGTCTACAAAGCACTCTTATATACATAAACGTCTGGCATAGCTTTAGTGGAGAAGGATGGGGAGCGCCCTCCATTTCAGATGAGGTGCCCCCGCCATATCCCATTTTTTCCAAAAGGAGTAAGGACGTTTTCTCGACTTTTTAGCTGTAGCGATGTCGCTTTGGTAGAGTTTTTGGGTTCTTTTTTGGTAAATTTAGTATTAGTGTAGCTCTAATAACGTATAAAAACGAACATATAACCTACAATAACGAAAACGGGAAGGGGCAAAACGCTGGGGGAGTAGGAGTTATAAGATAGCCATGGACACAGATGTCAGACGCAAGGGAAATCTGGAGGGAGGAGCCGTGAGTGAAGTTGAGGGGAAGGCACGGAACATTCTTGCAAATGACGAGGCATTCCCCTCAGTCCCATTCTACGTCCAAATAATATATACAAAATACAAATAAGGCGTATATTATAATGTACATATACCCCGATCATCTGTGACAATCTTTCCCTGCTGGGTGTTGCGGCAAGTGAGCGTGGCATCGGACAGGTTGTAGGGCGAGCCCAGGTCGTCGAGGGCGGACCAGCGGATGCTCTTGGGCGCGCGCAGCCGCTGCAGGCTCATTTCCTCGTCCTCCGCCTCCTCCTCCCGCGCAGGCACCGGAGAAAGCACCGCACGCCCGAACTTCAGCGGAGAGCTCACTTTCTAAACAAAAACAAACACAGTTCAGTAGCTCAAATGGCAGAGCGCTGGTCTGCGGATTCAGAGATGGGCGGTACGATTCAGTTCGCTCTAGGTCGTTCAGATGCTGATGCTGTCTAATGTTTGACAAATAGTTGTGTGCCACGCGTTAGTTATTTTAGTGGCATAACTTCTGCGCCAATATACTTGCTGTACTACTGATACTTTGATAGTAAAAATCTATTTTTTTGTAACGAAATCGTATGTTTCGTTTTCTGAAGTGGTGCAACTATTTTAATGACTTTAGATCTACAGAAGTGCACTGGTGTTGTGTGCTCCTCAGCGAACCTGAATATTAAACTGTAACTCTACTGAGTCTGTATTTACTCAGTCAGTAGCCGGTTACACAAGTACACACATCAAACTACAACCAACCAAGCCTTGATGGGGAATCACAAAAAAATGTTAGGCAACAAGTCAAAACACGTGATTTTATGAAAAACACATTGTTTCATTCACAACTGTTTCATTACAATTGGATGTGATGAATGACAACTATAATTGTGTCTGAAGAATGCAAATAACTTTACTTTACAATTGTAAGACTATCACGTCAAATGCCAACCTTTGAATGACTAACCCAACACCAGTGTTTTTTTTTTCGTCAAAAATTTTGCGTCGTCTGACGCACATGCCCAAATTTTTTTGCGTCATTTTGAAAAAAAAGTGCGCAGAGCGGTTATAATGCTATCTATGCACGAGTTTTAGGTGAAAATCACTTTATTATGGCAATGGCCGTCCTCAATTACGATTTTGGAATTTCAAAAAAATTTTCTGAAAAAATTTTCAATTCTACATTTTTAAAAAATTTCGGGGGGAATGGCTTTTTGATTTTTTGCAATGGGTTAAAATGCACTATTTTCAATATTAACATAAAAATGTGAATTTATTGAAAATGGAAGACCATGTTGCCAGAAGTTGCAGGGCTCTGGGGGCGGCAGCCAACAGGAAAAAAATTGGGAAAATTTTTTATTTTTAGTCCAAATTTGATCAATTGGAAACGTATCGAAAAGTTTTCTCGACCAGTCAATAAAAGCGAGGACCCTTGTGTAAAAATTCACTGCTTGAAAAAGTACAAAACGGGAACTGCAGTAGTTGCAGGGGTCTGGGGGCGGCAGCCCCCAGAAGCCAAGTATCTGGTGTTTTTGACTTGAGGGGGTAATGTCGTTTTCGTGGTTTTTGACATTTCAGTGTAATTTTTGAGCCCACATAACTGAAGCTAAAAACGGACTACGGCTTCGAAACTTTAACCACATTATCTTTAGGAAAATATCCCCACCCGTTTTTTTCCTTTTCTAAAAATAGTTTGTAGAGTCGGTGTTATGGGCTTTTGAAAATTTTAGAGAAAAGTCAAATTACGTAATTTTTGCACGAAAATGTCATTTTCTCAACGTAGAAACGACTTATCAACTATATCAAAAAAACTGGTGGGGATATTATGTCAGTGCATACCAGCAAAAAGTTTAGTAGTTGTTGGCTGATCTTGAGTTTCATAACTGTGGCGCAAAAATTAGTCAAAAAACCGCTGATGGGGTGTATTCAAATGATAGCAGCAGTAAAATTGCAAAAGATAATCTGCTTTTAAATATAGTTTTTTAAAGCTAGAAGGTGTAAAAAAATGTAAAAAAGACCGCTATAGTTTTTGTTGAGGTTAAGTGCAGTTATGGTAGTTTAAAAAAACGCCTAAAAACTCAATTACCCCCTTAACTCAGTTCCCCTGGAGACGGCATCTTTACGCCAGATTAGGTTGGCAGGAACTGAGCTATTAACACTGTAAACACGCAGCTAATTTCAGCAGATATATGTAATAGAATTCTCCTATTCCACATTTTGATACTAGCGCGGTAATCATCTAAATAAATATCTATCGGCATTAATTGATGCTTTCAAGACACTTGCTGGGTGCGGCATGGTTCGACACTTTGTTCTAATTTGTTCTAATTGGCATTTGTTCTAATCATAATCTTAATCATAACGAATCATAACAGGTTGTAAACTGTCATTGAACCAGTTGTAGCTGCATATTATACAGATCAAGCTTTAAACGTTAGACACATTAGAAAATTTTACAAATTTAATGGTTTCTACGCAATTTTGAAAAATTTTTTAAGATTTTCACGACGAAAATGCCATTTTTGGCACTTTTTGGCCAAATCAGCTATGACATCCTTCAGCCTCAGCCGAAAAAAAGTGCGTCACGGGACGCACATGGACAAAAAAAGTGCGAAATTTCGGAAAAAAAGTGCGGCGTTTCGCACTTTTTGACGCAAAAAAAAACACTGCCCAACACCCAACCAGACAGTTCGGTTTCGAGGACAGGACAGGACGGTTTTCTGTGTCTTTCTCAAGAATTGGCGACAAAGAATACGCGTGAATATAAAAATTAGAATATAATATGTCATGCCGCTACAAGCCTTAAGAGCAAAGCACTTACAACAGATCCAGTGGCAATCAGAAAGTACATGAGAGAGCAAGAAAAGAGCGTGAGCAAAAACCAATGACGCCGCAGTTGTCTGAACGGGAAGAACCACATCGCTCCCAGACGGTCCGGCGCCGATCATCTTGATCCAACCAAACCCGAGACCAGGAAATCGGAAGCCACCAAGTAGCTCATTGCAGAGGGCTGAAAAAAAGTTCATGACAAGTTTCGGGATCAAGTGCAGTTGGGGGGGGGGGGATAGTGGACCTATTTTTTGAAGTAGAGCACCTCAAGGGAAGCATTTTTGTAATACAACCCCTATCCACAAATTTATATTTTTCGAGCTATGACCCCTTGAAAATTGATTTTTCCGTGTTTTGGGAAGTGAACGTAGGCCAAAGTTTGAAGCCAACAATGGCTATAATCTTTGTTTTTGGATAATTTTGAGTGCGTTATGATGTTTTAAGGCATCGTATAGGCTTAGCTGGCAGGATTCTCTAGGCTAAGCTGGCAGGATTTTTTCCTAAAATTTCAATTTTTTAGTACCTAAGCCTGATACTAAGCCTAAGCCCCATATTAAGCCTAAGCCCTAAACCTAAGCCTAAGCCCAAGCCTAAATTGAGGCCCAGTTTGAATTCTGCCAAAAATTGAACGATTCTGGTAAATTTGGCCAAATTTTCGAAAGCAACCACAGGAAAATTATTTCCAGAAAAACCCTAGAAGTTTCTAGACTAATCCAGAAGTTTCTAGGGTTTTTCTAGATACTAGAAAATTCCTAGATAATTTTTTTCTAGTGTTTTTCTAGTGTTTTTCCAGGACTTTTCTAGGATTTTGCTAGGATTTTTCTAGCATATGCGCGTAGATGTTTCTAGGGTTTTTCTAGATTTTTTGTGGGGTTTTTCTAGGCTTTTTCTAGGATATGGTATCTATCTATATATCTACCCATATGGCCTACTCCATGGTCACTGATGGAGCAAAAACTGTTTTCTGAAAGGATCACAGTTATATGGATGACTTCATGGAAGCGTTTCTTTTGTTATATAAATGGTAACACGGACGTTACGTAACATTTTTGAAAAATACTCAGTTTACGTAAAAACTTTTTACGCCATAACTTTTTTTAGCTAGCTGGTAAAAAGTTCTAGTTTTCGGCATCAGTTAGGATATAAGAACAGCTTTCATTTGACACCATAAAAACTACAGGTTACCGCTGACTTATGCGCCGAAAAACGTAAGATTAATTTTGACAATAAAATAACTCCAACTTTATTGACCTGGAACGAGAGAACCGGGCCACGTCCATCATAATGTAAGCTTATTTCATGTTTAGAACATCAACGCCAACCCTTCCAAAGCCACCTCACCCTATTATTATAATTATCACAAAAAATAGGATAGTTTTTTAAAGATGGTAATTTTAAAGATGGTAATTATTCTACTATCTATATATATATATATATATATATATATATATACCATTCGTTAGTTTCATGTACAAAAATGATTTTATTACTGTTTACATATGCATACACACACATATTAAGCAGTGTCAGTGTCGGGTTAATTGTTCTCTTGCCCATTTACTATTATAAACATCTTAGTTTTAAAATATTTCTGCAGGATAGAAAAACCCTAGAAAAATCCTAGAAAAACCCTAGAAAAACCCTAGAAAAATCCTAGAAAAACCCTAGAAATACCCTAAAAAACCCTAGAAAAATCCTAGAAAAACTCTAGAAAAAGCCTAGAAATACCCTAGAAGTTTCTAGATAAACCCCGGAAAAACCCTAGAAAAATCCTAGAAAAACCCTAGAAAAATCCTAGAAAAACCATAGAAAAATCCTAGAAAAACCCTAGAAAAATACTAGAAAACCCTAGAAAAATACTAGAAAAACCCTAGAAAAATCCTAGAAAAACACTAGAAAAACACTAGAAAAACCCTAGATAAGTAAGCCAGATAAGTTATATATAGAATCTAGAAAAAACCTAGAAAAAGTCTAGAAAGTGGCACTGGAGTCTAGAAATTTCCTAGATATTTCCTGGAAAAACTCTAGAAATTTCCCAGAAATTTCCTAGATATTTCCTAGATAGTTGACAGAGGAATCTAGATAAAACCCTAGAAATTTCCTAAAAACTTCCAGACAAAATTATCCAGGAAATTTCTAGGGTTTTTCTAGGGTTTTTCTAGAAATAATTTTCCTGTGATCGGGGTCAACGTGCCTTTGTTTTGATTCTACTGTAAACATTATTCCGACTCCATTTACACAGGAAGAAAAAGGCGCATCCGAAAAGGGTGTAAAAAGAGTGAGCAAATTTTCTCATTGGATTCGGAGAGCAAAGTTGCACTCGTTTCGCACTCGTTTCTCACTCGTTTCATACTTTTTATCACTCAATTCTGACTTTTTATCACTCCTTTCGCACGCATCCGAAACCAGTGGGAAATTCAGCCAGAAGCAAATTCTCACTCTTTTCGCACTCTATTCTCACTCATTTAGCACTCTTTTATCACTGCTTTCACACTCTTTTCACACTCTCGCTAGTCAGCGCTGAACAAATTCGCACTCTTTTCTCACTCAATTCTCACTCAATTCTCACTCTATTAACACTCTTTTATCACTGCTTTCACACTCTCGCTCGTCAGCGCTGAACCAATTCGCACTCTTCTCACTCAATTCTCACTCTTTTTACACTATTTTATCACTAATTTCCCACTCCAGCTAGTCGGTGCAGTAATAATTCTCACTGTTTTCTCACTAATTTATCACTCAATTCACACTGATTTCTTACTGTTTTATCACCGTTTTCACACTCAAGCTAGTCTACACACTACACAGAATAAATTCTCACTCGATTCGCACGCTTTTCTCACCGATTAGCACTATTTTATCACTGTATGACGGACAATGCACTCTTATACCCACACAGACAGACCTATGCACACGAACAGAGTTGCAAAGGTCTGGGGGCGGCAATCACAGAAAAAAACATTGTATAAAATTGATTTTTAGGCCGAATATTTAGTCAATTGAGACCCTTGTGTAAAACTTCAGTCGAAAAAAAATCCGCCCATGCGTAAAAAATGCCGTGCCGCCCTCCCCCTCCCCAGAAAAAATTGTATATATATATATATATAATGTACAAAGAAGTTGCGTACACGAAAAAGACATATATACAGGACAACCTTTCAGCATAAGATATTAAAAAAGTACACGTGACCAAGTTTAATTAGATTACTATTATACAGTGGCGTACCCAGAAAAAAATTTCGGGGGGAAGAATGACTTTTCGATTTTTTGTAATGGGTTAAAATGCACTTTTTAGCAATTTTAACACTCGTAAAACGCCTTACAAACGCAAGATTACTAAACCACAAGGCTGCAGGGGTCTGGGGGCGGCAGCCCCCAGAAAAAAAATGGCGATTTTTCCAATTTTTAGACCGAATTTGGTCAACTGGAGACGTATCAGAAATTTTTCCGACAAAATTTAAAACAAAAGATGGGAGTGTCATATCAGACGGTGTATTCCACAAGTAAATGTAGCATAATATACTCGTGTAGACATGGACATGCAGCATAATGTAGTTGTGTATACAGGCATAGGCTTTGATGAAAGACAATAACGAAGAATAGGAAGCCACATGGACGCAGGGGTCTGGGGGCGGTAGCCCCCAGAAAAAAATTTGGGAAAATTTTTGATTTTTAGGCCAAATTTAGTTTATTGGAGACGTATCAGAAAATTTTTCCGGCCGGACCATAAAAACCAAAGAAGGGGGGACCCTTGTGTAAAAAATCGCTGGGGAAAAATTTCGGGGGGGGGGGGAATTCCCCCCCATCCCCCCCCCAGGGGACGCCCTTGCTATTATATACACATATTTATATAGTAGCAAAATGCTGCGAGGATCAAAAATGAAACTACTAATAAAAACTTGAATAGCTTAAAACAAAATAGGTATTCAAACAATTATATACATAAGGAATTTTTAAGTTTCAAACGTCGAAAAAAAGTGATAAAAATTTCTCACTATTTTCGGATGTTGAAAAAGAGTGAGAAAATTTCTGACTGGTTTCCGACTTTGACAGAACACAGGAAGAATGTGTTTGAATGTTTTTAACATGGTTTTTGCACTTTCGATTAACATGGTTTTAACATGTTTTTAACATATTTTAACATGTTATTAACATGGTTTTAACATCTTTTAACATGTTTTTTTGAATAGTGTTAAAAAACATGTTGAAAAATTTTAACATCAATTTAACACGTTTTTCGCATTAAAATTATTAATTAAAAAAAACTGAAAAAACGCTAGAGCAGCTGAAAAAAAGCGGATAAGTATGGCGGTCACTATAGACTAGCTGCTCCGTTGCTATGACAACGCTGCAGTTCCAGCTTTTTTTCGCCGTTTCCGGCTTTTTTGCAGCTGGTCGAGCAGCTGAAAAAAGCCGGAAATGGCGAAAAAAAGCTGCAGCTTTTTTTCAGCTGCTCGAGCAGCTGGAAAAAAGCTCAATGTAAACACGGCCTTATTAATCGAAAGTGCAAATAAAGTAGATGTATCCTATTTCTGCCCGAAATATACCTTGGACTAGTGGATCTGTTAAAACATCATAGCCCATCAGCATCAGATAAACAAACAAGCATACCACCCGTAAAACCAAATCGTCAATTACATAACACATAAAAAATAACATAAATTAAGAGTAAAGGTAATGCAATGAAATACTATGTTTGGTAAGTGGGATGTGTTAGATCCTAAAGTAAGGTAAGTACTTAGTAGGTGCAGTGCGATCTTCTCCAGACCGTAACCCCAATGTAGGCGACTCATCATTGGATCTACAAAGAGGTACATGCTTTTGAGTTTTGTAAAAATATAAAAAATCAGAAAAGTATATAGAAAAGGTTTCGTCGCCGATCGCCTCAAACTAGGTGAAGGTTAGTAATTGAATATTACTAATTTTTAATGTATACATATAGTATAGAATAAAATAAAATATATAACAATTTATCTACAGAATTTAACTAGTAATAGAAATATATACAGACAAAGCGTTCTGCAGTCCTTATTTTTTGTGTATTGCATGCAAGTTACAGGTCTTCAGAACACTTTGCCTGATCTTTCTTTTCGTGTAGTTTTTCAATAAAACTTTGTTCGTAAGTATTCTTAACCTATGCGAGAAGTCCTTAAAATTATCGCAAAGTTTAGCATAACGTATAATCTCATTACAGTACGTGCCGTATGCGCAAGAGTCAGCTATATTACCACGTAAGTCTGGGAGTGACACTATTCCGAATTGAAAGTCATCCCTTTTGTCAAAAATTTTGGTAATAAATTTGTTGTTATGTACAGATATAGAAATATCTAACACGTTAGCGTGTTTATTACTGTCATTAACTTTGTTGAGTGTTAGGGAGTTCGGGTATATCGTCTTAGCAGCTTCTTCAAATTTATTTTTATCGTTAATAGCAGTAATGTCATCAATATATCTGTACATATATTTCAAATTTTTGAATAAATTATCGTTACAGAGTAGTTTGTTCTTCATGAATTTGTATTCGTAGCTAAAGAGTGTAAGATTTGCGAAGAAAGGTCCAACATTAGTTCTCATTGGTATACCAATAACTTGTCTAAAAACTCTGTTTCCACAGGCGAAGAAGCTATTATCAATAATCCAGTTTGTTAGTTCGTAGATTTTTTCTCGATCAACGCTAACTCCGTTTGTTTTATTAGTATACCAATTGGCAGAATTTTTGTGAAGTGCCAACATACCATGTTGCATGAAAGTCATGTCGTATACGTGTTTCATGTTTGATTTTATTTCATCGTGTTGCAAATTTGTATATAATTGTCCGAAATCAAAAGTATTAACGCTATGAGCGTTACCACTTGCATTCAAATCTTTGAGGTCCTCTAAAATCTTATTGTTACTGCTAATTATCCAGTATGGGCTAACCTTGTACGAACTGTATTTACCCAGATTACACAGATATTCGACTTTTTTCTGGATTCGTTTAAGACCATAACTAAGACTTACAGATATTTGCTTAGTGCAACTTCGGCTACTAGAAATAATGGTTCGGAATCCGATTGGATTCTTATGAAATTTTGGTATAATTTGTATAAAAGGCAATTGCTTGTTTTCAGTGTCAACAGGAAAGCCGAAGTTAGCAGATTCCGAGCAAATTTTATTTATAATTTGATCTCTGCCAACATTAACCTGTGTGTATGTGCTCACATTGTTGGGAACACCAATTTCCTTCAAAATGTGATCAATGTACAATATTGTAAAACAATATTGTCAATGTATTGATAATGTAGAATTTTTTACATATTATTGCAAAGTTTTGTGCAGCTTTATCTACAACAGTAAAAACAAAACGCTTTTGCAACAATTTTATATCGTTCTTAATTTTGACTATGTCTAAGTTTTTGTGTATTTGATGAACTTTTAAATTTTTTAAAAATCCTTCTACATTCGATAAAATTTCATGTTTCCATTCATTGTATTCTGTCTCGAATCGGTTGTGTTTCTTTGCTATTTTAGTTATATACTTCTCAAGTCCGCATTTTATTTCAGTATATACATTTGCACTGTCTGAATGTGTTTCAAGTCGATATTTGGTTCCCCTACTAATCAGTTGTCTCAATTGTGTGTTATCGATAACGTTACAGTTTCCAGTGATAATGTGTTGATGATGTGTGTCCTTGAATGGAGATTCAAGGCAATTGCAGTCATTGCTATTATTCATCCAGTCCGTTATGTTAACATTTTCTAGTGTTTGTCTATAGTTAAACAAAAGAGAACCCAGTGTTCTATCATAAGAAAAAAGTGTCATGGGATTACTATCCCCGATTCTGGGTTGTTCAGGAAATTTTGCAATGACATTTTTATTCTTGAAAATTTTGCTGATATTTATTTTGTTGAAAATTTTGTTAGCAAAATGAAAAACAATTTTACTACTGTACGTTTGGCTTTTGGAGAGACGGTGTTGTTATGCTTATGTAGTTTGAATTTGCATAAGTCTTTAATTATGTCTATGTGGTTACCCCTATGTACGTTCGAGTCCGTCAATGTGAAGTATAGTTTGCTTAAGTGTGCTTTATACAATTTAAAGATGCATCTAACTGCAATTTTTCTGAATTCCTTAGGGTCATCGTTATAAGTAATGTTTATTTGGTTTATAAAACTATCGACGTCAAAGTCGGTGTTTCTCTCACTTCTATTTCTCTTGAGTCCGCGTTTTCTGTTAAGTCTCTCAATTTTGTTGAAAATGGAATACGTAGGTTTGTCGGTTTGCTCATTACGTATTCGGTCGTTCAATCCGTATGGGTACTTAGTACGTAACGTCTTAATCCAGTAATCTTCCCTAGTTAGTCTGTTTTGTTTGTTCATTTCTTCGTCGTTAAGGTCAGTTAGCTTTTCTATAATCTTAACATTATAGTTACTACAGTTATTGCTGAAGTGTTTAACAAGTAGTCGACATCCTTTACTATTGCCATCTATTGAGCGTCTATGTTGACCAAATCTCTGTCTCAGACTATTTTTACTTTCTCCGATGTATTGTATTCCACAGTCATCGCAAGTTATCATGTAAATTATATTTTTAGAATCGCATGATAAATTGCAAGACCCGCCATTGTTAAGGATGGTTTGTACCCTGGTAGTATAGGCGTCACCGAAACTAGGACCAGGGCTCACGTAGCTACATGTGAGACATCTACGCCTCTTACACGGATTGAAGGTAGTACTGTCAGAAGAGTACTGTCCAACCTACAAGTTTACCAAACTGGTAGGTTGGCTTGCCGCTACAGGTATTACAACTTAAAGGTAAACGGATTGAGTGTTAAAAAAAATGTTAAAAACATTCAAACACTTTCTTCATGTGTATTGGCGGAAATAATTTTCCCTTCTCCGACAAAACCCTAGCATGCATGCGGCGTGTTATGCGTCTGTATTTTCTCCCCAAATCCAAATCTAAACCTTCTAGGCTGACAGCAAAACGGGAAAATTTGAAGTATTTTTTTTATAGAAAATTTGAAGTATTTGAAGTATTTTTCTATAAAATTCTATGTTATCGAAATTCGAAACAAATGGGCCGTCCCTCAATCACTCTGAGTTTGATGCTACGCATCAGTAGTTTAGAATTAGGATTTAATGTATAGAAGAAAGAAAGAAAAATAAGTATATGAGAAGTTATTTCATCGAAAAATACATAGCTTCAAAAAATACATAGCTTCAAAAAATAAATGATTTAACCTAAAAATAAAAACATACACATAAGTTGCAGCAAGAGTACATAATGGGAAGAGTATGACACTCTTCCCATTGGCCAGCTTGGCAGCGCGGTAGATGCGTTGCACAATAACGGCCAAAAAAGGACCCAAACGGGACCCGGTCCCAAATGGGTATCTGGTACCCAAACGGGCCCTGCAGGTACCCAAACGGGCCCTCCAGGTACCCAAATGGGACCCAGGTACCCAAACGGGATCCAGGTACCCAAATGGGACCCCAACGTATCTGATTGGCTGATTGGGGTATATACCCAAACGGGCCCTCCAGGTACCCAAACGGGACCCAGGTACCCAAACGGGACCCAGGTACCTAAACGGGACCCAGGCACCCAAATGGGACCTCTTTTCAAATCTACCAGTCAATCAGATTGCAGCAGCTTTTAGCTCCGCTTACAATTAAAAATTTTAACATCAATTTAACACGTTTTTCGCATTAAAATTATTAATTAAAAAAAACTGAAAAAACGCTAGAGCAGCTGAAAAAAAGCGAATAAGTATGGCGGTCACTATAGACTGGCTGCTCCGTTGTCATGACAACGCTGCAGTTCCAGCTTTTTTTCAGCTGCTCCAGCTTTTTTTCGCTGTTTCCGGCTTTTTTGCAGCTGCTCGAGCAGCTGAAAAAAAGCCGGAAATGGCAAAAAAAAGCTGCACTTTGCGGCCTCAGTGCGTCTCGCATGCCAGTTTGCTGCGTCTTTACTGTTTCAAAAAAATGACAAATTGCTAAGCGAAAGTTGTTTAAACCAACACATCCGTAGCATCAAAACGCAATGAAATTGGTGTTTAAATTGCAGTCTGGCGTTTAAAACGCTGCGGCAAATTCAAGACGCAGGCATTCCGCACGAACAACGCTGCGTCTGTTCAAACATTGCGTTTTGGTTGCGGCAAGCTGCGGCAAAAACGCTGCGGCAAAACGCACTGTCTGAACAGACGCAGCATTTTCAGTGCGGAATGCATGCGTCTTGATATTTCCGCAGCGTTTTAAACGCCAGTCTGCGATTCGGCTTGCGATTTCAGTGCGTTTTGATGCTGCGGACGTGTGGTTTTCAACAATATTCGCTAAACTGTTTGTCATATTTTTAAAACAGTGAAGACGCAGCAAAATAGTTTGCGAGACGCAACGTTTGTTCAGACGCTGCGTTTTGTGTGCGACACCCTGCGGCTTGCGTTTTGCGTCAAAATCGCAGCGGCAAAAACGCACCGTGTGAATCGGCCTTAAGCCGCAGGGTGTCGCAAGCAAAACGCACCGTCTGAACAAGCTTTGCTGCCTTAGTGCGTCTCGCAGGTCAGTTTGCTGCGTCTTTACTGTTTCAAAAAAATGACAAATTGGTCCGCGAAATTTGTTTATGCCAACACGTCCGCAGCATCAAAACGCAATGAAATCGCAGGTCGAATAGCAGTCTGGCGTTTAAAACGCTGCGGCAAAATCAAGACGCAGGCATTTCGCACTGAAAACGCTGCGTCTGTTCAGACATTGCGTTTTGCGTGCGGCAGCTGCGTTTTGCCGCAGCGACAAAAACACTGCGGCAAAATCGCAGTAAAATCGCAGCGTGTGAATCGGCCTTTAGTGTCAGGCGGCTCAGACTTAGGTACTGAAAAATCGAAATTTTCAGGAAAAATCCTGCCACCTTAGCCTAGAAAATCGTGCCAGCTAAGCATAGACGATGCCTTAAAACATCATAACGCACTCAAAACTATTCAAAAACAAAGATTATAGCCATTTTGGCTTCAAACTTTGGCCTGTGTTCGCTTCCCAAAATACTGAAAATGCTTTCAAGGGGTCATAGCTCAGAAAATACAAATATATATTTAGGGGTTCTGCACCAGGGGTTCTATTACAGAAAATACTTCCCTTGAGGTGCTCTACTCCTAAAAATAGGTCCGCTATTTCCCCCCCAGCTGCACTTTTACGTTTTTCAAATTTTCGAAATTGAGATTTTGGGAGTTTTGTGGGTAGTTTGGGTCCCTGAACATAACTGGAGTACTGGACGTATTCGAAACTTTTACAACTTTTATCGGAAACGGAAACCATTGTTTTTCCGTCAGTGGCATACCCAGGGGGGAGGCTAGGGGGACATCAGCCCTAGGGATGGAAGTCTCGGTCTCGGTCTCGGTCAAAACCCGAGACTAGCCCTGTCTCGGTCTCGGTCTCGGTAGTCGAAAAGTCTCGGTTTGTACCCGGTCTCGGTTTTTCAAATCTGTGAAAAATTTTCCTGTGGTCCCCCCTGTGGTTTATATTTTTGGCAAGAAAAATTTTTTGGGAAGTTTTAATTTCACCAAAATTTCACACCAAACAGTGAGATTGTCAATTTTTTCCCGAAAACTACTTTACCGTGGTTGTTTAGTTTATCAGCAACACAGTACACACAAACACCCAAAAATGTATGTTTGTGATTCCGTTTCTTATTTCATACTTTCAAGTCCGTCTGTGTGATTATTATTCTATTTTATTTTTTAGTATTGGTGTTTGGCTGGTCAACTTTTTTATGCCAATTGGTGGCTTCACATATATACTCAACTGTAAATTCCAATTGGTATGAGTTTAGCAAAAATCAAAAATCTGTTAAAGTACAACTAAACGCACACACAGAACCATGTGCTGACACATGGAGTTCAGATGAGAAGGAAAGACTCTACTCCCACCTAAAATTTAGTCCCAGGGGATTGAGGTGGCCCCACTCAAAGGGGGGGTCACGCCGGAGGCAAAGAATGAAAGAGCGTCACGGCGCGCAGGTCTAATTAATTTAAGCCAAAAACCCTTTCTATTCTGGGTGTATTTTAGCAGAACATTGGTAATTTCAACCCGATTGGAGCGATTTTTAACTAAATTCGAGCCAGATTGCTATTTTCTGGCAAGAACAAGGACAAATTGCGTCTGTTTTGGGACAGAGGTCAAAGTTTCACGATATTCAAGAAGACATGGTCCCACAAAAAGGGGAGAAATAACCTGAAATGTACCCAAAATTGTCGTGATGTAGTTGTTAGTTATATATACAGAAGGTGTCTGACCATGGTCTTTTAATTTTGCGTAAAAACTTGTAAAAATTCATCAAATCAATAGGTAAAAAATGGCAAAAAATGACCCAAAGTCTCGGTTTTGGCGGTCTCGGAATTTGGTCTCGGTCTCGGTAGTCTCGGTTTCGTGGTCTCGGTCTCGGTCTCGGTCTCGGAAAAAAAACCGAGACTTCCATCCCTAATCAGCCCCCCCCTTCGCGATTTTAGCCCCCCTTCGCGATTTTAGCCCCCCCCCCCCTTCGTGATTTCAGCCCCTCCCTTTTTTCACTTTTTTTCTGTGGTCTTCTTTGGTTTTATGACACCGCTGAAAAAATTTTCCGGCACGTTCCCAATTGACTAAAATTACACTGAAATTTCAAAAATTTTCCAAAATTTTCTTTCGAGGGGATCTCGCCCCTAATTCATTACTGCTCTAATGTATATACATGACTTATATCTGCTATGGTGTATTAATAATGAGTAATGCTGACAACTATTATATATTGGTATTTAGTTATATATTTTGTGTGGCTCTTAATTAAAAACCGTGTGGTGGGTGGAGTAGAGGACGAACGTCTAAGGACAGCCCTTGTCACCCATGGTTTTTCTTCAATTTTTTCCTGTATACAATGTATTTTTCAGGTTTGCTAGTCCCCCCATTGGCCGATTTTTCGTGCTTTTTTTATCTAAATTAGTTAAAAGTTTAAAATATTATCAATTTTGCCAAAAAATCCATTTAGTAACAACGATAACGCTCACATAACAAAATTTGACTCTCGGAACAGATCGCTGCTACAACTATGTTTTCACGACAAGTGTTGCTTAGAATTGGTTTTTCAATGCAATTATTATTTCAAAATTCTAAAAATACTCCAGCTTCTGACCCCTGCAACCACTATGATTTCACAACAAGTGTTGCTTAGAATTGCTTTTTCAATGCAAATTTTATTTCAAAATTCTAAAAAAGCTCCAGCTTCTGACCCCTGCAACCACTATGATTTCACAACAAGTGTTGCTTAGAATTGCTTTTTCAATGCAAATTTTATTTCAAAATTCTAAAAAAGCTCCAGCTTCTGGGGGCTGCCGCCCCCAGACCCCTGCATCCACCATGATTTCACGACAACTGTTGCTTAGAAATGTTTTTTCAATGCAAATTTTATTCCAAAATTCTAAAAAACCTCCAGCTTCTGGGGGCTGCCGCCCCACAGGAAAATTATTTCCAGAAAAAAACTAGATCGTAAAAAATTATCTGGTTTTTTTCTGGTTTTTTTCTAACTTTTTTCTAGTTAGAAAAAAACCAGAAAAAATTATCTAGTTTTTTTCTAACTTTTTTCTAACTTTTTTCTGGTTTTTTTCTAGTTTT
>JASANF010016655.1:0-20984 GCA_030248245.1 Trissonchulus sp. WLG1_4 | reverse complement strand
TAGTGTTGTTCCGTCAGAGAATTTTAGTTTAGTTTTAGTTATAGTTTTGGTATAAACTATAGTTTTAGTTAAGTTTTAGTTACGGTTTTGGTATAACCCTTAATTTTAGTTAGGTTTTAGTTATAGTTTTGGTAGAAGGCTAAATTTTAGTTTAGTTTTAGTTATAGTTATGCGCAAGGGAAAAAATTAGTTTTAGTTATAGTTATGGTATAGTTTTAGTTATGGTACAACTAAGTTTTAGTTATGGTAAAGTTACTGAGTTTTAGTGACTTTTAAGTTTTAGTTATGGTATAATCATATTAATTTTATCGTCATTAGCTCTACAATACCCAGTTGATCACGTGAGATACTTCACGATCAACTACCAAATCTGGGGCTTAGGGTCGTCTGGATACAATGAAGTAGAAATACAATGAAACTAAAAAATTTACCAAAATACAAGTTAATAAAACTTACCTACCGTTAACGCAACAAGAAATGATTAGACTGGAAAGTGGCCCACAGCAAAAAAACAGGCTACGAGCAATAGACAAAAACTATTTTTTTGGATATTGATATGGAAAGAATTTTTTCAAAACAGCTCCGTTTTCTATGCAGCAATTAGCAAAACGGTACATTAAAAAGCAAAACAGTGAGATTTTTTTCAATTTCGATGTTGAATTTGAAGTGGAGTTGTGTCGTATCAGAAAATGATTCCACCCGGGACCATTCCAAATGCAGCATAATGTACTCATGTACAGCTACCCATTTATTTCAGGAAAATTCTTTTTCTTTTTCTTCCAAATTTCTTTAATTTTTCTTTGCTTTTTCTTTCATTTCATTTTTCTTTCGGTTTTCAACAAAGAAAAGTTGATGGATGCCTGTCGGGTCAAGTAACAACTTTTGTCAAGCCAAAAGTTCACCCGTCCCTTCTCTATTATCTGACACATGTGTGTAAAAGTATTGATATATGTATTTATCAATATGCGCCTAGGCCAATTAGCCAGCAATTAGTTTTCAGTTAGGTAACCAGTTGACAGCTAGTCAACCGCTCGTCTAAATTTTCTTTCTTTTTCTTTGATTTTTCTTTCATTTGCTTTTTCTTTCGACGAAAATTTCTTTCATTTTTCTTTGCTTTTAATTTTCCTGAAATAATTGGGTAGCTGTATATACACATGCATAGACTTTGACAAAAGACAGTAAGAAGGACCAGTAAGCCACAAAGTTGTAGAGGTCTGGGGGCGGCAGCCCCCAGCAAAAAATTGGAGATTTTTAATTGTTACGCCGAATTTGGTTAACTGGAGACGCATGAGAAAATTTTTCCGACAAAATAATACACAACATCAGACAGTGTATCAGACAAGTAAATGTAGCATATTATTCTCGTGTAGACATGCAAATGCAGCATAATGTACTTGTCTATACATGCAATAATAACAAGGAATAGTAAGCCACAGAGTTGCAGGGGTCTGGGGGCGGCAGCCCCCAGAAAAAAAATTGGGGAAATTTTTTACCTTTATATTTTTAGGCAAAATTTCGTCAATATTGGAGACGTATCAGAAAATTTTTCTGGCCGGACAATAAAAACCATAGGGGGACCCTTGCGTCGAAGATTACTAGGAAAAATTTTTTTAGTGGGAGAATTTTTTTAAACATTTTTTAAAAAGAAATTTTTTTTTAGATTTTGCATTAAAAACAGTGAATTTTGAACAAATTACAGGCCAGTCATGCACTGTGCATTATTGTGTTATAATTCGGGGTCACCTCCTGGTCTAGGCAGGTTTTCTCGCACTCGTACAGACATACATATCTTCAAAATTCGCTCCTATTCACATTTCACAATCGCAGAATTAAGCCAAGACACGCGTTTATTCAATTTCTACATTTGGCAGTTTCGTGACTTCGCAGCGCTCTGTGCAGCGCCCTTGACTTCAGAAATTACTAAAAAGGCTGCCAGCAGTTTTTCTGGCTTGCTGTTTGGCTTACAGCGTAGTAAATTCGCTACTTAAAACATAAAACATGAAAACATATTTTGTATGTTTAAAACATGAAATTATTCACATCATAGAGCCCAAATTCAGTAGTTTATATAACAATTTAAGTAGTTTTATATATTTTGTATTTAGATTTTTAATGGGAAGCTATTCTTAGGCCAATCGGCGATTTGCCGAAAATATATAATGTCCTATTGTGTGACTGGCTCATAGTCAGTGTGAGCTGGTGAAGACGTCGCGGACAGGGGGGTGGCGCCGACGCATTGAAACGGGGATAGGTATTTAGGGCCTCGCGCGCCGACTGAGTCTAGGAATAGCTTCCCCTGAGTCTAGAAAATGACGTTGAGTTAGGTTTTTACTCGTTTTCCTCTCGTTTGTTATATTTTGTTATTCGGCCTCCAATAAATTTTATTAACTCGCAGTTTTTGTGTTGTCTCCAATTTCGATTGTGCGTTGGGTGTTTTGTAGGGCTTTGCAGCTATTTTGAAGATTCCACGCGTGGGCTCCGAACCTGAGTGAGTGCCGGAATGTGAGCTTTAGGCGACTTGTGACGGTTTCCAGCCGTTAAATTACGTTCTACTTGGGCTCGGGCGCACGGTGACTTTTGCCCTCGTGTCCACCGCCTTCAGGCCTAAATTCCAAGAGCCCCGTAGTTCGTAGTTTAACAATTGTACCAAATTTTAATTTTTGTGTGCAAAATTTTAAAAAGGTGTGCATTTGCACAGGGTTTTGCACAAAAAACCCTGCATCAGACTATGGCTGCCTAGGGAGAGAGATACTCTGGGCATAAATCGCTGTCTCATAGATAATAACAGTTACACCAGCCATTTGTTTTCAGAAATAGCTTAAGCCTGTTTCACACGAGGGCCCTTTTCATGGCGCATTGCATGACGCATTCCATGGCGCATTTCATGGCGCATTAAATGACGCATTACATGGCACATTCATGTAATGCGCCATGGCGCGTTGCATGGTGCGTTGCATCTGCATGCAACGCGCCATGGCGCAAAATGTGCCCTTGTGTGAAACAGGCTTTAAGTTATACACTCGTTTTAGTTGTATTGGATAGGTAGGCAGGTAGTGTAAGTAAAATTAAAAGTAAGTACAAATTAGAAATACAAGTTAATAAAACTTACTTACCGTTAACGCAATAGGAAATGATTGGACTGGAAAGTGGCCCACAGCAAAAAAACAGGGTACGAGCAATAGACAAAAACGTGTGCGGTCACTATATATACGATACAATACTGTACAAATGTGCTAATATATATTTGTACGTATTTTCCCATCGTTTACCAAAACTTGGAAGTTTTGGTAAGCGTTGTACCAAACCTACTAGTTTTGGGAGGGCGCTTACCAAAACTGGGAAGTTTTGGTAAGCGTTGTACCAAAACTAGAGTTTTGGTACAAGTTTGCTCAAAACTCCGCTGCCCTTAGTTTTGAGTAATAGTTATGGTACAAGCCTCCAAATTAGTTTAGTTTTAGTTATAGTTTTGGTAGAAGTTCAATTTTAGTTAAGTTTTAGTTATGGTTTTGGTACAAGGTTGGAGTTTAGTTTAGTTTTAGTTATGGTTTTGGTATAACTGCTGAAAATTTGTTTTTACAACTAGTTTTAGTTTTAGTTATGGTATACCAGAACAACACTAGTTCGTAGTTAGATAAAAATATAAAATTTCAATTTAGGTATGTATATTTACTTAACAGAACATTACTCCCTCCTTCAAAAGCTGTATCCTCACAGCTCGGAAACAAAACACAACAAGCAAACAAGAATTACCAAAACAAGAATAATAATTAGCATTAGCATTATTAAAAATTAGCAGATAATGAACAACTGTCCAGACAGCTGAGAACCGGGGAACGACAAAAATCAAGTTAAAACGCTAAATCGCAATGCCACTTTAATTGGACATCAAAACAGGGATGCACGCGGGTAAAAATTTTTGACCCGTGGCCCAGCCCAACCCGCGGCTGGACACTCGTGGGTAAATGCGCGACCCACCCCCGGCCATCCAGCCCGGCCAACCCGACCCACTTTGACCCGCCATTGTATATGTGTAACCTACCTGATGATTAATTGTTCTTAGCTGATGCCATTATATATTTTGCACAGTGTGCATTGTACATTGTCCTCATGACACTTTGACGCTTTCAGCGAATTACCGCACCAAAGTTCAGTAAAATAAGAGCCTCACGTGGTAAATTTTTAGCTTTCGCGGGTCGAAAAAAAATTCAGCAACCCGCGCAGCATGAAGGTACCCGCGGGTAGAGCCACGGCTCATATTTTCCGGCCCAACCCAACCCAACACGCAGGTACAGCTAAGTCATTATTTAAAGACAAGAAAAAGGCAAGAAAAAGAAGTCTTGCATTTTCTTGAAGAAAAAGAAAAAGAAAGAAATTCTTGTTCGTCAAAAGAAAATGTTCGTCAACAAAAATTTTGGATTGATCGAAACATTTTCGATGACAAACATTTGCTTTTTCGATGACGAACATTTGCTTTTTCAACGGCGAGTTCGTCATCGAGCAAATGTTCGTCATCGAGAATGTTCGTCATCAAAAAGTTCGCCATCAAAAATGTTCGTCATCGAAAAAGCAAATGTTCGTCATCGAAAAAGCAAATGTTCGTCATCGAAAAGCAAATGTTCGTCATCGAAAAGTTCGTCATCGAAAAAGCAAATGTTCGTCATTGAAAAGCAAATGTTCGTCATCGAAAAAGCAAATGTTCGTCATCGAAAAAGCAAATGTTCGTCATCGAAAATGTGCATCATTGAAAATTTTCAGCGTTCGAAATTAGATCAGTCGCTCTAAGTCTAAACATCGGAATTACCTAGAACATTTTCATTAAAGTCAAAATTCTCTACTAATAATAATAACTACTACTACTACTACTACTAACTACTACCAAAACTACTACTACTACTAGCTAAAACTACCTAATACTACTAAAATTGAGGTTTTTAAAAAACTTTACGTAAATCGTTTTGCCGAAAGAGAACTAATTTGCTACTTCAGAAAAGGTCAAAAGCTGGTCATGATTTCACAGAGCTCGGTTCATATACTCGCCCTTGTCCTTGTCCCTATCATTTTGTCCTTGAGCAAATCCAAGATTACCTGGCCAAATAAACCGATTTTTTTCATGAAGATATGTGACGTCACTTCCAGACCGAATACAAAAATTAGCTAAAACGCTTCCGTTAATTCTTCACAGCAGCTGACCGAAATTTGCCCTTGTCCTTGTCCCTCTGTGTTCTTATGGACGAGTATGAACCGGTCTTAAAAATTAAATACACCTGAACCAAATGCTTGAAACGGACAGCCAATTCTCTTTGCAGTTATGGTCGCAGATATCAGTTAACAGTTATTAGGGTCGATTTATACTTCAGTAGGACATACGGACAAAGCCTGTATATTCCGTTTTTTAATTCTAACTTTTTAAGGCAAACGCGCATAGCTTGGGCCTCAGGTGCAATTCATATTTTTGAGCAGTTGCCAGGTATATACGGACAAAGTGAAATAGTGCGGTTTAGTAATATAGATGAACGGACATATGGCTGACGGGCAAAGTGGCAGACGGCTGTACGGGCGAAGGTATAAATTGAACAGCCGTTCTGCCGTTCAGTTGGACCCAATGTCCATACGGCAGTACCGTTATTCCTGTTGTGCCACAGCACAACAGGTCTTTAATTTTGATTCTGGAACAACTACATTGCGCTGTGCAGTTTGCTTTTGTGTGCGTTTGTTTAACTTTTGTTGCTGAAGAAGTGTGAAAGTGTCACATACATGTGTGCGTTTGTGCAACTTCAGTTTTTGAACGAATGTGCGTGTGTCACATACATGTGCAGCAGAAACTGGCGGTCAGCAAAGCCCACCTATTGTATTGAGTGTCTGTTCAGCTGCTGTAATCGAATGAAACTGCGTGTACACTGTAACACTGCGACAAAGATCAAATCGTTTCCAATATTCAAGACTTACTGCAATAATAAACTTCAGATGCATTCAAATGATTGTTTACAGTTTGAAATTGAAACAACACAACATGTAACTTTAGCCAAGAAAAACTAATTTGCATATCCAGAAACATGATTTTGCAACACTGTGAAACAAAAGTCTTATATGAAATATCAGGGCATATATACTGCATAATATCCTACTCAGTTAGCAAGTTAGGTTTCATATTCATGCATCAGTTCAAGTCAGTCTGAGTTTGATGTCTGATGTTTTTTTGTTTTGCCTTCTATAGGTACGCTGGACTCTCACGTTTTCAGTTTTACCTCAGGGACTAGTTATTATAGCAAAAAAGATGGACCATTTTTACTGTTTACAGATCGCGCGCTGCACAACAGGTTTTAGCTGACCTCGGGTCAGTTTACTTGGAATTATATCCTTGAAACTTGCTGAAGCTTTTGCCGCATATTGGGCTTGTTTTAATAATTTAGATTAAAAATTGTTATTAAAAATACGTTTAATTTCAATTATTTTATTAATATTAATATTAAAAATAACTGAGCTGCGCTATTTATATTAATATTTAATTAATAATAAATAAGGTTAGCCATTTATATTAGTATTAAAATTACTGCCAGCTGCTTATGTACCTAAAGATGTTCGCAGTTGAAATTATTAACGGAGGTACTGAGCTCCGTTGAAATGTTCGTCATCGAAAAAATTTTCGATGTCGAGCTTTTGTCATTTAGAACATAAAAATGTTCTAATAGACCAAAGCTCGTCATCGAAAAATTTCTCGATGACGAACATTTTTGATGACGAACTTTCGATGACGAACATTTATCTTTTGATAAATCACTGTTGAAAAAACAAATGTTCATCATCGAAAATGTTTCGATCAATCCAAAATTTTTGATGACGAACATTTTCGATGACGAACATTTGTTTTTTCAATAACAAACATGTATTTTCGATGATGAACATTTGGTTTTTCGATGACGAACATTTTTGATGCCGACATTTGTTTTTTTCGATGACGAACATTTTTGATGACGAACATTTTCGATGACCAACATTTTCGATGACGAACTTTTGATGACGAACATTTTCGATGACGAACACTTTGTTTCGATAAATCGGGCCCAGGTCTTAAGTTACGTTAGTGCCAATTTCAACTAAGTTGCTAAATGAACTTAGAGGGTGTTAGTACCTAATTGAAGTTCAATTTTTTTTTCAAAAATCCCCAATAATATTTGAAGTGTTTGACGCCAATTTTTTTAAGAACGTACATTTCAAACCTACATAAATTTTAAAATTGAAAATAAAAATTAACTACAGTTTTTGAAATCATAAAAGTTTGGTTTAAAAAATACGCAGATTACACAATTCAGTCATTTTAGAAAGTTTTCTAAACTCTCCTCAATTTTATCTTGGATTACTGAACTTAATCTAGTGAATTTAAACCAGTCAATAAAATTTATAAGGCCCTAAGTAAAAAAAATTTTAAATTGCAACAAATAGATTAATGATTAATAAACTAAAACACTAAAACAGTGTTTAATGTAAGAGACAAAATAGACCTACGGAGCAAGCCTTAGCAACAAAACATGGTGGGTAACTAACTACGCAGACCTGTTAGCAAATAAAATTGAAAACCAATATAAGGTCAACTCATCAATTATTGCCCTTTCAAGAAATCCGACGTAAGTAACCAAGAAAAAGAAAAAGAAAAAAACGCTAGAAATTTAAAAAAGAAAATAAAAAGAAAGAAAATTTTCAAGACAAGAAAAAAAATTGTCTTTAAATAATGACATAGCTGTACCCGCGATCCCGCGGGTATTCGCGAGAACTCATGACCCGCGTCCACCTTTGCATCAAAGAGGCCGTATTTACAATCCTTTTCAGCACTTTAATGTTAATGTGTCAAATTTTATGACCATATCGAAATTTCTGTTCGCACTAATTTTATTTTTAACCTAGCTCAGCGAAACCTCAAGCGATTTTGACCATCTTGTTATTGAACGAAAGATCTTCCAAAATCTAGGCGAGAAAGTTACCTTTCTACACTATATGAACTTTCTTGCTCAAAAATAATTACGATAATAACTCAAGATCGGCTCAACACAGAAACGTCATTTTTACGTTATCAGACAGCCGACAGCGCGGCCAAAAAGTTTTCTATTCAAAGTAAGTTCCTAAATGAAACCATTTAACCGCTACACCGGTTTGAAAAAATAAAAAAATTCCATACTGACATTTTCGGGCTCGAACCTCTACTACGATGCATGTAAGATGATACTATAGTGTCATTTAAAATATTTAGACCGTCATAATTTGCCTCAACGTAAACGTAAGAACATAAAACTGATGCCTTTCAACTCAGAACAGTAGGCGCTTTTGAATGGTACATTACTTGACGTATATCACTCACGTATAAACGTTTAAATTCCAATTCTAAATTAAGACACAAGTTTAACGTGAAGTTTCAGGGCCATGTCACCCATCATTTGAAAGCTCTCTGCATTTGCTCACAAATGATGCTAATATTATTGTAGTATCCTTACGCTATCCAAAGTTATGTATGGCCCGTCAAGGGGTTGACTACACGGATCACACCATGTGTGAACAAATCTCAATGCCACGGCTGAATTTTTCAAATTTTTGTTAGCTATAAAATTTTATCAGGAATAATCGAACTAGTCTAAACTAGACGCACTAGACTTGTTTCTATTTTTGATTTTGCAAAAAATTGATTTCTCAAAAATCAGTTGTGTTTGAGCGGTTACAAAAAGTGTGAGCTAGAATTTAATCGAAAAACTTTTACTTCTGCGTTTATATTAATTAATTAATTTATTTATTTATTTATTTCATTGTGCAAATTTTTAACACGATCGCAGTCGGCAGCTGGGACGGCCAAAAAAAGTAGTCAATTTCGCTACGCAACAAGCTCTTTTGCTGAGTGAGGAGCGGTAAAATTGTGTGGTTTGAGTGTCAATATTCCAGCAGAAATATTAAATGCGGCCTATATTTTGTGGACAAAAAAAGTTTTAATTTCTGATTTCTGCACACATTTACTGCTGAGTGCTGAGTAGCTCCGAAGTATGTATCTATTTCAAACAGCAAAAAAAGGCTTGAAACATGAAAAACCTAATGATCAGGAAATCTAAAAAATTTTTATTTACACGACTCACCCAGTAAAAAACTTCAGTTATCAGCCTGCGATGTGGCATGACATTCCATAACGTCAAGCACGTTTTAGCAAAATAGGATCTCAACTGACCAAACTAGACAAATAATAAAGTAAAAACTTAAAAATTTTAAGTAATGCTAACTTTTCTTAACAGTTATCATTCTCTTGCTGCAGTGCATTTGTGTACTATTGGGGTATTTGTGAATTCTATCTGCATTCTTAAACAAGCGGTGGTTAGCTCTGGTAGTTGAGGATCTGGTAGTTGAGCATCTGGTTATCAACCAGGGCCCGATTTATCGAAACATCAAATGTTCGTCGTTGAAAATATTCGTCGTTGAAAAAGCAAATGTTCGTCGTTGAAAAACAAATGTTCGTCGTTGAAAAACAAATGTTCGTCGTTGAAAAACAAATGTTCGTCGTTGAAAGTTCGTCGTTGAAATTGCTCGTCGTTGAAAAATTTTTCAACGACGAGCTTTGGTTTTTTAGAACATTATTATGTTCTAAAAGACAAAAGCTCGTCGTTGAAAAAATTTTCAACGACGAACATTTCAACGGAGCTCAAGACATCCGTTGAAATGTTCGCGTTGAAAATTTTTCAACGACGAACATTTGTTTTTCAACGACGAACATTTGTTTTTCAACGACGAACATTTGTTTCGCAACGACGAACATGTGTTTTTCAACGACGAACATTTGTTTTTCAACGACGAACATTTGTTTTTTCAACGACGAACATTTTCAACGACGAACATTTGATTTTTCAACGACGAACATTTGTTTTTCAACTACGAACATTTGTCCTATAATTACGTGTTATGTTCGTCGTTGAAAATGTTTCAATCAATCCAAAATTTTCAACGACGAACATTTTCAACGACGAACACTTTGCTTCGATAAATCGGGCCCAGAAGATCGAGGGTTCGAGTCCTTACCACTGCTGCAATTTCACATTTCGGACATCGCGTTGCTGAAGTTGATTACGGTGAAAAGCGGCCTACCTGCCCTTCCTGTGTTAATTAACACAAGAAACTTGACCTACCTAGATTTACGTAGGATTTAGAAAATCTGAATATGGTATATATGTGAAGTAAGATAGGCCCCGCTAGAGTACTTAAAGGGATTTACGACAGCTCATCGTCGGCCCAGTAGCTCAACGGTAGAGCGCTGGTCTGCAGATCCAGAGATGGGTGGTTCGAATCCCCCCTGGGTCATTCTGATGATGATGCTGTCTTTCTTTCGGTAAGAGTCCCCCCTCCCTTTCTTCACATGGCGAGGCTGCCAGGATGAACCTTGGAATCTCCTGGTCGCAGAACTGAGTCAGGTAGCGTTAGGTATGGGTTGTTGGGGGGACATACATACCCCCTTGAGTCGCATGGGCAGAGTGGTGGTGAGAGTATATGGAGGAATTATCGCCGAGGTAGCTTTGCAGTGGAGCCACTCCTTGTCCCGGCTAGGAGTGAGAGCTTATCAGTCCCGGGCAGTGTTCGCAGAAGAAGATGAGGCCAGAAAAAAGGACCTCGCGGCACTTGCCTTATAGAGAAGAGAAGAAAGAAGAAAAAGGTAATATAATCGGGACGGCTCCCGGCGCTCCTCCACCCCGGGTGCCCATGCCCCATAGATAGTGGTAGTGCATGGCCCAAGGAAAAACTTCGGGCCGAAGTTTACTAGAAGGGGAGGGATGTGAAGTAAGATAGGCCCCGCTAGAGTACTTAAAGGGATTTACGACAGCTCATCGTCGGCCCAGTAGCTCAACGGTAGAGCGCTGGTCTGCAGATCCAGAGATGGGTGGTTCGAATCCCCCCTGGGTCATTCTGATGATGATGCTGTCTTTCTTTCGGTAAGAGTCCCCCCTCCCTTTCTTCACATATATACGTAAAACTATAGCTGAGCAAACTTCAACATATATTCATGTTTAATACATTAATTTTAAGCTAAGAAACTGCACATTTTAGTTATATGAGTTATAGCCCAAGTGTAGTGTCCTACATGGCCAAGTTTGGCCAACTTCAATCAGTTTATGTATATAGTTAGTTTTGTTTCGCAGAATGTGAACTGTTCAGTAACTGTAGGATGATGAGGAATTGAATTAGAAAACGTTAAAAATTATTTTAGAAAAATCGAGGACACACCCGGGGGGCACATTGCCCTGGTCTTGTGGTGAAAGAATCGGATGTTCAAGTTGGCCTGCCGACTTGGCTAACTTGGGCAGCTTAAGTTGGCCAACTTGGCCAACTTAAATGGCTAACTTGGCCAACTTTTGGCCAACTTGGCCAACTTTAAATGGCTAGCTTGGCCAACAGAAGATTGCCAACTTGGCCAACTTAAGTTGGCCAAGTTGGCCAACTGGCCCAAGTGTAGTGTCCTACAGTACCTATGATGATGGAGTATTAACTACCTATGATGCTGGAGTCAGCATCACTGAACGAGCCATAGCGTCACTGACTGCAGTCATTGCATTGACGTCACAGGTCTAATAAGTTAGAAATTTGTATTGAATTTCATCAAGTGACTGGAGTCGGAGTCAGTGACTCCGGAATCACGCTCACATTAGTCACCAGCTTAACTGGATACCTAACGGGAAGTATATGTACGTATATACTGAAACAACGTGCATAAATTGAATGCTGACTAATGTGAGCGCGATTTCAGAGTCGGTGATTCTGACTCTGGAGTCATTTAATGAAATTCAATATGCCAAATAAAATTGTCCAATTCATTGGACCTGTGACGTCAATGCGATGACTGCAGTCAGTGACGCCATGGATCGATCAATGATGCTGACTCCAGCATCATAGGTAGTTAATTCTGATCGGTACTGCAAATGGCCAAGTTTGGCCAACTTAAAAGGGGGCGCCACGGGAATCAAGGATTTGGGCTATATTTTTCGAAAACAGAAAAAATGACACGTCATTTTTGAAAAAAATATTTCCAGAATGCTATTTCGAATGTTTTGATGTGTCTATCTCCATAACAAAAATTTGGAAAAAATTAGACAAATTATTGATTTCATTCAACTCTCAAACAAATTCAGCAAGTAAGCCAGTGCATCAACAATTTTCTAGGGTTTGCAAGCCTTCGATACCGAGTTGATATTGGTCTTAATTTAAAATTAAAACAATTTTATTGCGTTTTGTGCAAAAAATTTGCAAAAAACCCATTTTTAGAAGCATCAGACTCAAATAAAAATAGGGTGAATATAAAACCAATTTTTCGACATTTGATTACAAATTACTGCCACGGTGTTTTACTAAAAAAATTTGCACAATAATAGCCTTCAGCTGTTCAGTTGAACAATTTTTTCTTTTTTTACAATTTATTCTATAGCCATTAGCAGCCATTAAGGTGGTAGTGTCGCCAAAGCAATTTTGCACACAGTTGGCAAAAAAAGCTTTTTGCTTTGAAATTGTGCGTTCACTGAGAAACTAGTTCAATGCTGAATGGTGTCAAATAATTACTGTCAGATACCGGACAACTAATGTCTATTATCTACCAATATTTTGAGCCAATCATCATTTAAAAGCCAGACATCACAAATTAGGGACACGAAATTTAAAAAAATCAAGCCAGATATCACATTGGCCAGCTTGTGAAGTACACTTAAGGGGGTAGTGTCGCGAAAGCAGTCGATTTTGCGCGACTATAAAACTTTTTCAGTGAAAGATAGGTTATTGTTCTTTATATATTCTAAGAATATGTTTTAAGGCAAATATTTTTGCCAAGTTTCAGAAAAATTGATGCAGCATACAGTTAGCAGTGAAGTCGCAAAGTCGGAAAACTGACGTTTTGAAAACCTATTCACATTCGATAATTTCGTCACAATTAAAAAACTTTTTGTTTAAATTCTTTACACAAAGTAAAAGCACATATACTCTAGTTTATGCACACAAAATTTGGTGCAAATTGCTTGAGTCGTTGTGGAGTAATGCCTGTTTGAACTGTGAAACTGTGCGTAACCTGTAAGGTACTCACAGCAATAATGATAAATTGTAAAAAATTTAGACACTTATTTTGAAATCAAAAGAAAAACGAAGCTTCATTTTTTATTTTTCTTATTTGTGGCAAAAATGGTGCATCAAAACATTACATGTACTTCAGAAGCTGGCCAATCTGAGATCTGGCTTGATTTTTTGAACTTTGATGTCTCTATTGTGTTATGTCTGGCTCACAAATGGTGATTGGTTAAAAATATTGGTAGATATTGGTAGTCTAGTGTCTGGCAGTATTTATTTGACACCATATGGCATTTCAGTAGTTTCTCAGTGAACGTACAATTTCAAATCAAAAAATTGCCATTTTGCAGCCTATGAGCAAAACTGCTTTGGCGACACTACCACCTTAAGGGGGCGCTCCGGGAATCAAGGATTTGGGCCGTATTTTTTAAAAACAGCCAAAAGGACCTACCATTCTTGAAGAAAAGTTGCCCAAAATACTATTTCTGATGTTTTGACGCGCATATCTCCATAGCAAAAAATTTGGAAAAAATTGGAGAATTTACTGATTTTATTCGACTTTTACAAAAATTCAGCAAGTAAGCCAGTGCATCAACGCTTTTTGAGGTTTTCCAAATAAACGATACGTAAATTTTATTAGTCGTAATGAAAAATTAAAACAATTTCATTGCGTTCTGTGCAAAAAAATTGCACAATAAACCATTTTCAGAAGCAGCAGGCTCAAATATAGGCTGTGTGAATACAAAACCAATTTTTCGGCATTCGATTATAAAATGCTGGTAAGATATTTTTCTACAAAACTTTGCACAATTATAGCCTTAGACTCTGCGCAGTTGAACAATTTTTTAGTTTTTTAAGATAAAGCTTAGAAATTTTTTTATATGAATTTTATTGCTCAGAGTTCGACTTCGAAAACACATAATGACAATTTTTATCCAAACCCGACATAAATGTTAAAAACCAAAATAATGTTCAACTAGAGAAGCACATAAGCTACATTTTGGTGTATAAAGTGTGACTATACGCAAAGTATAAGCAGAGTTATCGTTTGCCGAAAATTCACTCACGTTTGGTGCTATGGGAGTCACGTGACATGTTCACGTGATTTGAAATTTTGCCTCCAGTGTTCCTTTGTGCCATACTACATATAATATAGTAAAGTTTGACATTTGTCAACTTTTTTGCCAATTTTCGATGTAACCCCCGATTCCCGGAGCGCCCCCTTAATGTGTCGACGCACAATTTTTGGCCACAATTAAGAAACGAGAAAAATAAGGTACCTTTTCATTTTGATTTTAAAATACGCGTCCTGATTTTTCACAAGTTATAATTATTATTGTGAGTACCATTATTGTTGTGAGCACCACACAGTTCACGTACTGATTCACAGTTCAAATGAGTATTACTTCAAAGCCGCTGAAATAGTTCGCACTAAATTTTGTGTGCATAAACTACAACATATGTGCTTCTAGTCTGTGTGAACAAATAATAGAATGAAAATTGTGATGAAATTATTGAATGTGTTAGTTTTGGCTTTGGCTTGGAGTGCGCTCCCTGCTTGATGTGGATCCGGAATTCGTTATTTATCGGAATTTCCATTTTTTTTATTTATAAATCCGATTATAGATTTATTTAAATTACTATTTCTTATTAATAATATATATTTGTCTCGAACTATACATTTGTAAAAAATGTTTTCAGCAGGTGGATTCCTAAGAAATGCAAAATCAGCTCTACATGTTTCAGGGGGCATATCGTGAAAAATATAAATTTTCAAATAGAAGTTCTTGAAGAAAAATTACTTCGATTAAGATGCTCTACTCAAAAATGTAAAAAAACGAATTTGGACAACAAAGTGGATTTTTTATTTTTGGCGATTAAACGAGCAAAATGGATCAAATTGGTCGGAAAATGTCACTAATATATCCTAAATTGCATGCCCTTCCTTCCCATGGCGGCCAAGAACCTCCCCCACTCTCCCTACCCCTTCCCCACACCATCCACTAACTAAGCGCTTAGCGCTTAGGGAGCTCCCGAGGTCCCTAAACTTAAGCGCTTAATTCTAAGCCAAACACTAAATTTTAAGTATGTGAATACAAAATTGAAACGCTAAGTTAAGCGTTAGTGTTTGCTAAGCGCTTAAATAAACACTAAGTATGTGAATAACACTTAGCGCTTATAAGCGCTAACACTTATTTCAGTCTCACGTAGGCCCGTATTCATATAGTACATACTAACACTGACACTTAAAGTTAGTGTAAACACTAAGTTTAAGTGCTTCGTAACACTAAATTTACTGCTACGAAGCACTTAAAGTTAGGGTTTACACTAACTTTAAGTGCTAGTGTTAGTATGTGAATGCGGGCCGTAGCAGTCCCAAAGTTTTATTTACGCAACATGTCGTGCAATCATAGTGGTTGCAGGGGTCTGGGGGCGGCAGCCCCCAGAAACTGGAGCTTTTTTAGAATTTTGAAATAAATTTTGCATTGAAAAACCATTTCTAAGCAACAGTTGTTGTGAAATCATAGTGGTTGCAGGGGTCTGGGGGCGGCAGCCCCCAGTAGCTAAAGCTTTTTTAGAATTTTGAAATAAAATTTGCATTGAAAAAGCAATTACACTGGTAGTAAAAAAAGAGTGGTTGCAGGGGTCTGGGGGCGGCAGCCCCCAGAAGCTAAAGCTTTTTTAGAATTTTGAAATAAAATTTGCATTGAAAAAGCAATTCTAAGCAACACTGATAGTAAAAAAAGAGTGGTTGCAGGGGTCTGGGTTTGGCAGCCCCCCCCCCAGAAGCTGGAGTATTTTTAGAATTTTGAAATAATAATTGCATAGAAAAACCAATTCTAAGCAACACTTGTCGTGAAATCATAGTTGTAGCAGCGGTCTGTTCAGAGTCAGATTTTGTTATATCAAATATTTCAAACTTTTAACCTATTTAGATAAAAAAAGCACAAAAAATCGGCCCATGGGGGGACTAGCAAACCTGAAAAATATGTTGTATACAGGAAAAAATTGAAGAAAAACCATGGGTGACAAGGGCTGTCCTTAGACGTTCGTCCTCCACTCCACCCACCACACGGTTTTTAATTAAAAGCCACACAAAATATATAACTAAATACCAATAATAGTTGTCAGCATTACTCATTATTAATGCACCATAGCAGATATAAGTCATGTATATACATTAGAGCAGTAATGAATTAGGGGTGAGATCCCCTCGAAAGAAAATTTTGGAACATTTTTGAAATTTCAGTGTAATTTTAGTCAATTGGGAACGTGCCGGAAAATTTTTTTCAGCGGTGTCATAAAACCAAAGAAGACCACAGGAAAAAAGTGAAAAAAGGGGGGGGGGCTGAAATCGCGAAGGGGGGGGGGGGGGCTAAAATCGCGAAGGGGGGGGCGGATGTGCCCCTAGCCCCCCCCCCCCTGGGTACGCCACTGGGCCGTAGTCACGTAGCTTTAGTTACAGCAAGGCTCATCACATAACAATATAAATTTCAAAATTACAAAACTAAGCCTAAGCCTCAGCCTAAGACCAAACTACGCTTGTTATTAACTCTGGGACTATGACTAAGCCTAAGCCTAAATCCAAACTTGAGCCGATATATGAGTGATTTTGAAAACACACGCACACTCACACGTGTGCAGCCTTGCTGTAAGGAGAGTAAAATTTCAGTCTCAGACGAAAACAAACTTAGTACAACAAATCCTTCAAAAATTGAAGCCCTCTGGTCACGTGATACATACATATAAACATGATACATATAAATGCTCGTAGGAAAGCTACGTAAGCAACTTTACTTGTAAGTAACTAGTGATTTTTGGGGTTAAATGCAGTTGGGGGGGGGGAATAGTGGACCTTTTTTTTAGTAGAGCACCTTGGGGGAAGCATTTTTGCTTCAAGAACCCCTATTTTATTTTTTGGATTTTCTGAGATACAACCCCACGAAATCTGAACCGTCAGTGAGGGACGTTTTCGCAATTTTGTTCCGAAGCTCTTGTTTTTTCCATTCAAATCGTGTCTAAATGGTGTCAGATTATTGGTTACAATTTTTTAGAATCAAAACAAAGGCTCTTTGACTGGGTTCCTGCCGAAAAATTGGCCAAATTCGCCAGAAACGTCCAATTTTTGACCAAATTCAAACTTGGCCTTAATTTAGGCTTGGGCTTAGGCTTAGGCTTAGGGCTTAGGCTTAGTCTGGGGCTTAGGCTTAGGCTTAGTATCAGGCTTAGGCTTAGGCTTAGGCTTAGGTTCAGGCTTAGGCTTAGGCTCAGGCTTAGGCAATACAAAATCGAAATTTTCAGAAAAAATCCTGCCAGCTTAGCCTAGAGAATCCAGCCAACTAAGCCTAGACGATGCCTTAAGACATCATAACGCACTAGAAACTATCCAAAAACAAAGATTATAGCCATTTTTGGCTTCGAACTTTAGCCTACGTTCACTTCCAAAAACACTGAAAATGCAACTTTCAAGGGGTCATAGCTCAAAAAATCCTAATTTGTGGATAGGGGTTCTATTACAAAAAATGCTTCCCTCAAGGTGCTCTACTCCAAAAATTAGGTCCACTATTTTTCCCCCCCAACTGCACTTGATCCGATTTTTGAAACAAAGACCAAGCCTATATATATACGGACGGACCAAACTAAGTTTATTTCTCTAAGCCTATTCCTGAACGTGAGTTTAGTCACAAGAAGCAGCTTAGGCTTAGTGGCATTTTTTAATATATTATAGAAAAAACAGGAGTGTTTATTTTTTGTAAAATTTTATCTCTTGAGATGTTTCATATGTTTTTTACGATTTCCATTCATTGGCATTAGGGATGGACCGAAAATTCGGTATTCGGTATTCGGTTTTCGGCCGAAAAACGGGTATTCGGTATTCGGTACCGAAAAGTAAATTTTCGGCCGAATACCGAATAATTAGGAAATCAAGGAAATTCTAAATCAATGAACGTTTAGAATTAGAACTAATGTTATTAATCCTGCAATCCTGGCATATTTTTAGGCAAAATTTTATGGGGGGGGCGCGATGGGGGGGGGGGCAGCCCCCCCATGGATGGGGGGGGCGTCGACCAAAATGGGGGGGGCGCACCAATTTCACGATAAAACACTATTTTTATAAGAAAAAATGGTTATTATACGCTAAATGTTACGTTTTCATACGTTATTATAGCTACGCTAATACTAAATTTAGCCAAAAAGGACTCAAAAACCCGACGAACACGACATTGCTACAGCTAAAAATTCGCTAAAACGTCCTTTCGGAAAAAATTTTGGGCTATGGGGGGGGGCACCCCATCTGAAATGGGGGGGGCTCAAAATGGGGGGGGCGCGACCAAAATGGGGGGGGGGCTCCGGACCAAATGGGGGGGGCGGCCCCCCCGCCCCCCCCCACTAAAAATATGCCAGCAATCAGCACTACACTTACTCCTGAAATGTACCAAAAAACATGAAAGCTGTATATTAGCGAATGCAGATACTTGGGTTAATTTGTCATGGATGCTTAAAAATTTTTTTGCTCTCAAGACTAGATTCTGACACGCCGTACTGTGCGGCGTCTTATCGCACCTTGAGCCTTCTTTTTTATACGTTTCTTATGGACTCTGCTAGTCTGCTGAAAGTTTACAAGCCGTCAAAAAACTGTCCCACTTCACCCCTAAAACAACCCAAGACCCTGGGACAGCCGGGGTAAAAAGGGACGAACCATTTGTACACAGATGTAGATGGGGGTCTGGGGGGGGGCAGCCCCCCCTAGATTTGAGAGTATGGGACAAGCCCCCTCCCATTTGACCCATCGGGACCACCCCCCTCCTTGGTGCTGAAAAAAAGGTGTCCGATAACTCTAAAATCGCCCCAGATCGTTGTAAAATGCTTCAGCAAAAAGCGAAAAATTGCTCAAAATATCCAACTTTTGCAAAAAATTCCTATTTTTAAAGCACAAATTGAAAATTCTTGCGTTTTTGTCAGTTCAAACCCCCAGACCGAAACCCCGTGTACATGTATGCCTATGTACATATATACCTCATCCAACTGCGGTCAGAGGTCGCTGAAAGTTGTGTAGTTTTTGCTGGTGCTTATTGTGCATTTTTCTATAGCATATATTATTCTTCGATAGATTGTTCGATTCTATAGTATCGACTTATTCTTTGATACATTTTGCATGAATAATTAAAATCAAACGTTTGCAAAATGTTCGTATAGGATATATTTATTTATGCGTAGTATTTTAATATTCTGCGTCTTCAAAACCTGAAAAAACATTCGCTAACTTATGCTTGACAACTATTCGGTATCCGGTATTCGGTTTTCGGCCGAAAACGAAAAACCGAATATTCGGTATTCGGTATTCGGTGAAATTTTTTTCGGTCCCATCCCTAATTGGCATCATTTTACAGTCTCAGCAGTATTTAGGATATATAAATTTCTGAGAAATTCAGCGAAAATTCAGAGAATTTTACGCAGAATTCAGAGCTAAATTTTATATAAAAAAACACTGGCTTTTCGGACGAATTTTAGATTTCTAGCTTTTTACACGAATTTAGATAAAATTTATATACCTATCTCCATGACAAAAATTTGGAAAAAATTAGACAATTTAATGATTTCATTCAACTTTCAAACAAATTCAGCAAGTAAACCAGTGCATCAACAATTTTATAGGGTTTTCAAGCCTTCGATACCGAGTTAATATTGGTCTTAATTTAAAATTAAAACAATTTTATTGCGTTTTGTAAAATTTGCAAAAAAACCATTTTTAGAAGCATCAGACTCAAATAAAGATAGTGTGAATATAAAACCCATTTTTCGACATTTGATTACAAATTACTGGTACGGTGTTTTCCTCAAAAAATTTGCACAATAATAGCCTTCAGCTCTGCGCAGTTGAACATTTTTTCATTTTTTCAAATTTATTCTATAAAATTTTTATTTGAATTTTGCTGCTCAGAGCTCGACTTCAAAAACACATAAAAGCAATTTTTTTTCAAACCCAGTACGATTACTAAAAACCAAAATAACGTTCAACTAGAAAAGCACAAAACCTACACGATGATATATAATTTATGATTATTCGTGAAGATTGAGCAGAGATATTGTTTGCCGAAAATTCGCTCACGTTTGGTGTTCTGATAGTAAAGTGACATAAATACCTAATCTGAAACTTTGCCGCAAGTGTTTTTTTATACCATGCTACGTATTTCTGTGGTAAAGTTTTACTTTTTGTCCCTTTTTTCATAAGTTCTGAGGTAACCCCCGATTCCCTGAGCGCCCCCTTAATCAGTTGATGTATATATTTAGTTTTGTTTCAAAGAATTGTGAACTATTGTGAACTGTTCTGTAAATGTGGGATGATGACAAATAAATAAATTTGGAAAGACGTTAAAAATTATTTTAGAAAATTTTGAGGGTATATCCGGGGCACACCGTCCTGGTCTTGTCGCTGACAAAAAATAAACGCCGAAGTCGGTTCTCCTGAGTGCCACCTTAAACGATAAAATTTTAGATAACATATATACCGTTCGGCAACACAAGTACCTATATAGTTATAGCAGGCGGGGAAAAAAAACCCCGCATTTTCATATTTCGTCATGTAGCTCATAGACTATACGTTTTCACGGGAAACCAAAAAAATCTGTCGTAGGCCTAACCTTGCTCTATTCGCTGGGACCGGTTTCATTTCGATATCTCTTACCGTTTTTTGGCGGGAAGCCAAAAACTTGCCGGGGAAAAAAACCCATTTGGGGGAAAAAAAACCCATGTGGGGGAAAAAACCCACCCCATAAATCACCCGAAAAGTATGTTAGCGGTAGTTTTTCAACTCTATGGCACGTATTCGGAGTAGTAGAGGCCCCTGATGCCAAAACTATACGCAGATTTGCTATGGGGCCTCAGGTACACAAGTTTGAAAACTGCCCTTCGCAGCCTATTAT
>JASANF010016654.1:0-45868 GCA_030248245.1 Trissonchulus sp. WLG1_4 | reverse complement strand
CTCAACATCCCTCTTTACACAAAGTAAAAGCACATATACTTTAGTTTATGCACACAAAATTTAGTGCACATTGCTTGAGTGGTTGTGGAGTAATGGCTGTTTGAACTGTGAAACTGTGCGTAACCTGTCAAGTACTCACAGCAATAATAATAAATTCTGAAAAATTTGAACACTTATTTTGAAATCAAAAGAAAAACGAACCTTTATTTTTCATTTTTCTTATTGGTGGCAAAAAATTGTGCGTCAACACATTACATGTACTTCACAAGCTGGCCAATCTGATATCTGGCTTGATTTTTTGAACTTTTATGTCTCTATTGTGTGATGTCTGGCTCACAAATGGCGATTGGTTAAAAATATTGGTAGATATTGGTAGTCTAGTGTCTGGCAGTATTTATTTGACACCATATGGCATTTCATTAGTTTCTCAGTGAACGTACAATTTCAAAGCAAAAAGTTCTCATTTTGCAGCCCATGAGCAAAACTGCTTTGGCGACACTACCACCTTAAATTCCTCCAATTTCTTAACTTTAACTTAAATTATAACTTTTATTCAAAATTTTGAATCTAAACTTTTTTATAACTTTTTTGATTTACGGTAAGATAATTTAAGAAATATTTTAATTGATGTTCTAGTTAACCAAAATCGTTGTCAAATTTAATTTTTTTCCTCCGACGCTGTACACAACCGTAGTCCGTAATTGTTGGTAGTGGTACCTACTTTTACTGGAGGCCGCTCAGCTTAACGCATTCACAACATATTTTAAGGGGCTCATATAATTGTATTTTTGAAGTAGGTAGTGGTATAATTGATCCTTTTAGAGAATCATCTCTGCAACTGCATAGTGTAAAAGTAGCAGCCCCATGTTGTCCAGCGAATATAATTAACACGTAAAGTGAGTATGGGAACTGACTGCTCTTTTTTTGAAGACATGCTTTTTTACAATTTTTAATGAAATATCGGTCACTTAGGGTATTGACTATTGAGTTGTCAAAATTTTATAATTTAAGAGCTTTTGTTTGGTAATTATTAAACTCGATACACATACGAATGACTTGATCGTCTAGTCTGGGGCCGTATTCTCGAAATTACCTGCAGGTAAAGTTAGGCTAACTTTACCCACAGGTAAGGTGAAGGTAAAATCGTATTCTCAAACAATGACTAAAGCCAACGTGATAGCTAAGGTTACTTTTAATATTCGGGCCAGAAAAGTGGTTTATCTTGTTTCGCAGCTAAGGTTTATGTATTGTGCAAATTTTTAACCTCAACCACCGATGTTAACCTTGTTTTCAATTTTAACTTTACCTTTACCCACAGAATTAACTTTACCTTCACCTTACCTGTGGGTATAGTTAGCCTAACTTTACCTGCAGGTAATTTTGAGAATACGACCCCTGATGTCTGTTTAGTACTTTCCTTCAAAATAGTTTTAACTAAACATCACTACCCTTCGAATTAGCGTTTGTTGAGTGGTCAAAAGCGCTAGTCCACAAGTAGTTGATACTTCGAGGGTCTGACCCACATACAATATTTTGCGAAAAATGTACGCAACTTGTATCAACAAAAACTGTTGTGATCGTAGATTTTCTTGTCAAAATATGCGATTGCGTGATTGAATTGATACCAAGTTTGTCTATAGTTGTAAGGTTTGATGTCACCACTTCGATTTCGATCTCATGTCGGGCAAAGGCGTACCCAGGGGGGAGGTTGGAATTCCCCCCTTCCGAAACTTTTTCCCAGTGATTTTTTTTGCACCAGGGTCCCCCCTTTGATTTTTATGGTCCGCTCAAAAAAATTTTCTGATACGTCTCCAACTGACCAACTTAGGCCTAAAAATAAAAAATTTCCCCCAATTTTTTCTAGGGGCTGCCCCTTCAGACCCCTGCGACCATGTGGCTTATTATTAAGACTGTTGCAACTTTGTGATTAAGGGATCTGTCGTTTGTTAGGCGTTTTAGAAATTTTAAAATTGCTTAACAGTGCATTTTAACTCATTACGAGAAGTCTAAGTCATTCCCCCTCGAAATTTTTTTCTGGGTAAGCCACTGATGTTGGAGGTTATGATGGTCCAAGTTGGTTCTTTCTAGACATAAACAAACAGCAGATTCGTAATCAGGTGCTCACTTTACCCCTAACAAGAGTACATAGGAACAGTGTGACACCATTGTGGCCCTGTGACCCCCCACGGTTTGTACAACCTACAAAATGACCCAGAGACGTTCTCGTTCTCAGGAGTATTTTGAGGTGCTGCACTCAAATTCGGGGCGGACCGTGACCCGCAAAAAAGGGGGATACGGCATAAGTTATTCTACCTTATTTGACTTTTTTTACTAGATTTACTAACTGCGTTATGACTTGTGCTCGAAAGTCGGCTATGCTGTTTTCGATAAATTACGTCTTGAAAACAGCGGCGTACCCTGAAAAAAATTTGATGGAATGACTTCTCGAATTTTCGTATGAGTTAAAATGTATATACTTTTTAGCAATTTTAATACTTTCGCGTTTGATTCGAGATAATAAACGAAAAATCATTAACCTACAAAATTGCTGGGGTCACGGGGCGACAGCCCTCATAAAACATTGAGGAAAATGTGACTTTTAGGCTAAATTTGGTCAATTGGAGACGGCCAGACTATAAAAACGAAAGGGGGGACTCATTTTCAGTCGCAAAAAAGCCGGCGCTGGCCGGCCGGCCGGTCAAAATCGGCCGGCCGGTTAAAAACACCAACCGGCCAGCCCGATTCAACCGACTGATAAAATTAGGCCGGCATAACAATCCGTCAGGCTAAGTTATGCCAAAATTACACGCTGGATTTGGATCAATAATAGGTTTTGTCCAAAAAATCGGCCACTCCGGCCGGCCGGCCAGCCGGCTTTTACCGGCCGGCCGGCCGGCCGAAATTCTCCGCCGGCCGGCCCGCGGATTACGCTTACAAACACTATGCCCTTGGTTTGCCCATAACGATAACTGTTTTATTTAATAGCATTCATTAAAGGATGGTACACGTAATGTTGAAGATTTAACAGCCCTAGCCAGATGAAACCTCAATGCGAAGTTAACTCAGCGCGCTCGTTCTGAAGGCGAACAGCCTCCGGAGAAAAGTTTTTAATTTTGAGGCCGAATTTTATGAATCTCCGGCTATTCTTGGTATGCGGCTCCGAAAAAATTTTCTTTGCTCTGGGCAAAAGAGGGGATGTATTCCCCATATCCGCCACCGTCCGCCCTTGAAACCCGGGGTTTATTTTTGTCACGATGAACCCAATTGACCCTCACGGACTACAGTAACCACTGGGGTCACCTTTTAAAAACAGTTTATTAGAAACTTTCATCCAGCTGGGAAATGTTTTAAGCCTGTCAAGTCCATTTTCCGGTCAAGTCTGGAAATGTCCGGAAAACTACTTCTAGTAGTTTGCGGAAGTTCTGGAGAGTTTTCTGGCATTCCCAACTCTCGGCTCAACCATTAATGTGTATTCACTAAAGTTACGCAGTGTGGTTAAGTAAAAAGCTGAAAGATATGTTTATCTGTCTAAAACAACTCTTTATAACTTCAACTAAAAAAGTTTCGAATCTTAATCTAACTTTATTTAAAAAAGTTAAGGGTATAACTTTAACTTTAACTTTTAAAAAAGTTAGTGGTCATACTTTAACTTTAACTTTAACGAAAACGGAGATCAAACTTTAACTTTAACTTTGAAAAAAGTTAGTGGTCTAACTTTAACTTTAACTTTAACTTAAACTGAGCCTTTTGCCTAACTTTAACTTTAACTTTAACTTAAATAAAAACGGGTTGACTTTTTTGCCCTACATCCTACATACCTACCTACAAAATGTAATGTACATAAATTCTTGTTTTAGACTCCATCATTCTGAAAGATGCGCAAACAGAAGCCGAGGTGTCGCTGCGAAGTATTTTTGATTCATCGATGACGTATCTATTGATCGATGTATTGCGCTTTTATGGATGACCCCCGTGTTTCCGTCACACCGCGGATGTGTGGCAAAATTTAGAAGAATTTCACAAGAAACGTTGTCATTTTATTGTCGTTTGTCACGGCTCAGCAAAAGGTGCCCTCAATTGGCAGAAAAAGAACAATTTTGAATCAGCCCCCGTCTTTGCTGACGAAGAAGGTCAATTGCTCAGGTACAGTTGATATTTTGCCTATAAGGGATCGGGCACACAATAATATCCAGATTCAACTAATTTTTCAAAGGATGATGATGATGATGATACAAACGATCATAATTCTTGCTTACTGTCTTTGTACCTGAACGCCGACTGCTTGGTTTTTGCCCAAGCCTTCAAACTTCACAGCACTTACTGTTACAACTTTATTGACCTCAAAACGCTTGTTTAGATAATATATATACAATTCACTGATACTGTCAGTATTTCAAATTTTTAATATTGTTTTATTTCAGGGCAGCTTGTTTACGTCGAAGCGTATGGAGCTCATTCAGATGCTATTCCATGAAGAATATCCTTGCGCCACATTTTTTAAGCGACGAAACTCCAAAGGCAGAGGTAATGGACGATCCCATACACGATGTTCATCAAATGGGGGCTGATATTATTTTGAATAAAAAGGGAAACGTGATTTTCTATCACCAAACCAAGACTTCGACTGATCGACCGACTGTTGAAAAGCTTCTTCAAAGCTTGTAATGACAATGTCTCATAAATCTGCAAAGCCTGTGACGTTTGTAAAACAAAACTTTGTGTTTGCAAACTGATGGTTGCTTATGCGTTTATGTGTGGTGGTGGTGGACAAGTAAAAGTGTTTTTAGACATTTTTGAACTAATGAGAAGTACATATGTAATAAAAAACATACAAAAATATGCGTAAGTAATTAGAATCAAAAATTTCTATATTCTAAAATTTCTAAAAAAATTTTTATATTCTCCAAACTTTGCAAAAAATTCTACTTTAAAGATGCGTAACTTTTTTTCGGCATCATCTACATAAATACACTAAACCTACAGTTAAGAGTAACCCTAAATTTTATTGCAAGGAACAAAATTAAGGGGTACTAATGTCAGTTTTACAAACTAAACATGAAAAATGCTAAATATTACAGAATTTGAATACTTTAACACTGTCCGCAGGCAAGCTTGTTACAGATGTAAGCTAATTAATGTGCATAAATGTAATTTTAGGCAAGTAATTTAACGTGCAAAAAACGGCTTCTGAATTTATGGGATCAATCATAAGTTATAGCAAGCTAAAAAACTGTAAAAAACGTAACTACCACCTCAAATGACTGAGGAAAGTTGTCACTGCAATGTCACACTGCACTCTACTTGTACTGTATACAGTAACACCATACCCACTCGTGACATTCGTCGATTTTTTGTGATTACTCGCCCAACTCGCAGTTACTCATTAACGAACAACTAACACTCGATTACTGGGTAAGTTAATGGAATGGAAAGACGTGGATTATCATTGGGGTTGGAAAGTGGGGAGTGTTTGTTGATTTTTTTGCACTTTTGAGCAAAAGTTATGCGGTTGCATTTATGAAATAATAATAGAAAAAATTAAAATTCTAAAAGCAAAACAAAGAACGTTGAAGAAAGAACGAAAGAAGCTCGTTGAATTAAAATTACATTTTAGTATAATAAAAAATCATCCATAACACTATTAGGCCTTTGGGGGGCCCAAGCCTTGACTGGGGTGGTAGGCGTAGGAGGAGTCTTCTCCACCAGGTTTCAGTTTCCTGGTTTCGGTTTCAGGAGGAGTCCAGCTTTCCTTTGTGCGGGCCGGAGTTGCCGGACACCGACAGGTATAGGGGTCGAACTAGGGCTAGACGCGTAAGGCGCGAGGGACTACGGACATACACACTAAACGCAACCTGAAACTACCCTATAAGAGGCTCTAGCACGTAACGCGCACAACCGGTAGAATTTAGGAGTTTAATGAGAAAAACAGAATACGTGGGGGCCATTGCGGCAAAATTAGTAACGCAAAAAATTCAATATTGAAAAAATAACACGGGGCAGGACTCTCTCCTGGCTGCCATCTTGCAAGCCAGACCATAGCTATTTTACATGTTGCATAAAATAGGTTGAACGTTAATTCACAAATGAAGAAAAAAGTAAAAAAGTAAGTGAATGAGTACACGGAGGTTAGGGGGGTGCTGTGCTTCCGGTGAAGCCTTACAACACAATACTACATAAACTAAGTCACTGGTCCGCATCAATTTTACAGGACTAGAAAATTTTTAGAATGGCGAAAGCTGTGGGTATCGACTTGGGAACAACTTATTCGTGCGTTGGAGTGTTCCAGCGTGGAAAAGTGGAAATCATAGCAAACGATCAGGGGAACCGCACAACGCCTTCTTATGTGGCTTTTACTGAGAGCGAGCGGCTAATTGGAGACGCAGCTAAAAATCAAGTAGCGATGAATCCGACAAACACGGTTTTCGATGCGAAACGCTTGATCGGTCGCAAATTTAACGATCCTACAGTTCAGTCGGATATAAAAAACTGGCCGTTCAAAGTGATTAACGATGAGGGTAAGCCCAAAGTTCAAGTGGAGTTCAAGGGAGAGCAGAAAACGTTTTTTCCCGAGGAAATTTCCAGCATGGTTTTGGTGAAAATGAAGGAAACAGCTGAAGCTTTTCTGGGAAAGACTGTGAAAGATGCCGTTGTAACGGTACCGGCATATTTCAATGATTCTCAGAGACAAGCTACCAAAGACGCAGGCGCTATCGCGGGATTAAACGTCCTAAGAATCATCAATGAACCAACGGCTGCGGCTATTGCTTATGGCTTGGACAAGAAAGTAAGCTAGGTATTTGGTCTAATCACAACATACGTCAAAGTTAAGATTGGTCAGATCTACAACTAAGTGCAACAGAATTGGAAGCCCAAAGTATGTTCAACACAGCCTAAGCAAAACAAAAACACGTGGTGCAGATGCAGGCAACTTCATTGGTGAAGCACCAGTTCCCATCGCAATAATTTTTACAAAAAACAGCCGTGATGGCTAATATTAGCTCGCAAAAAAGCTGTGCGGCGAATTGTTGATTGTTGGCTTAAAATTGTCCTAAGCAACAATTTTATTTCAGGGTCAAGGAGAAAAGAATGTGCTGATTTTTGATCTGGGCGGGGGAACGTTTGATGTTTCAATTTTAACAATTGAAGATGGAATTTTTGAAGTATAATTTTTATTTCAGTATCCTGTCTCACATGCGCACACACAATAAGTTTAAACAAACAAGAGTTCCTATTTGGTTTTCGTTAACTATAAAACCGCCGTTCCGTAAAATATGAGAAATTTAGTCCAAAACAGACGCCAAATGCTGCTGTTTTATATGGAAGACCTGATAGCTCCTCAGATCAGGATCATCCAGCTGTGGCCTGCCCCTTCTGCTTAATCAGAGGACTCCACTGAGGTAATGAGAATTCCCAGTTGTCACTAGAAAATAATGTCGAAAGGTTCAAAAAAAATTGCTCCTTTACTAGGGCGTCAACAATTAATTTTGCGCCGCGTCCTAGAACATCTTTAAATAGACAAATATTTTGTCGCACCGTTAAGCATCTTCTACTCGCAAGACGTACTGTTTCGCTTTAGGTCAAAGCCACAGCCGGTGACACACATCTGGGAGGCGAAGATTTTGACAATCGTATGGTCAAACATTTTGTGGCAGAGTTCAAACGGAAGTTCAAAAAAGATATGTCCACGAACCCTAGAGCAATACGGCGTTTACGCACCGCATGTGAACGGGCAAAACGAACCCTATCATCATCCACCCAAGCCAGTGTTGAAATCGATTCATTGTACGAAGGCATCGATTTTTACACAACTATCACTCGAGCACGGTTTGAAGAACTGAACGCAGACTTATTTCGGGCTACGCTAGAACCTGTGGAAAAGGCGATGAGAGATGCAAAGCTAGACAAGGTAGGGTAACTAAGTTGGAAACTGGTTCGTATTTGTCTCCTTCTGCTCGAAAAGCAGAACGTTCAGCATGAACAATTTAAACGAAAATGTTTTTTTAAAAGTACATAAAACGGCTTGCAAGCATACGTTTTTTTCAAACAATTTGACTTCTTATATTTGCTAGCTTCCTTCCCAAATAAGGAGGTTTCGATTATAGAAAATTTCGATTGAGTTTACATTTTTCACGTGCTGAAAAATATTCTTCGTATTCGTATTCTCCGTTTGCGGTCTCACAGAAGAGGCATTGCTATCATTTGGTATGCCTAGGTTTACTACCAATCATAACGTTATTAAGTAAAGTGTCACTTTAATTTTTAGGGTCAAATACAGGAGGTCGTTCTCGTGGGAGGATCAACAAGAATACCAAAAATTCAGAAACTTTTGCAAGACCTGTTCAATGGAAAAGATTTGAATAAAAGCATCAATCCGGATGAAGCAGTGGCTTACGGGGCAGGTACAAACATGCTATCAGTTTGGTATTTTGCCTATAGTGTTAGTTGTTTCTCTTATTGCAAGATTTTCCCAATTTGACTTTGTGTTTATGATTCCATTGTTGCGTTTTGTTTCCTACGATGGATTACAATAGGTTTGTCAGGCAGTTAGTCAGCAATTTTTATACCATAGCATACACGCTACAACTTACTACAGGCAGTGTAATCACAGCATAGTCGGCCCAAGTTGCATAAGCGGCACCTTTTTGTGAATCCGGCACCGAGGTGCCGAACACAAATTTTAAATGAATTGATCCGCGCAACAGTGATTCCAGATTCAAAATACTGGTATAGTTATACTCCGGATTCCGGAATCAACTGACTTTTGACTCGACAGTCTGTAGCAAGTAGTTTTGGTCGGTACTTGGTATCGGTAGTGTATGATACATATACTAGTGTTCGATTTCGTCCAATTATAGTGGTGGTAATTAACAATCACATACACAATCTTCCTTCCCTGCAAAATTGAGCAATCCGGTTCCAATCTAACTTAACGTCTGTGAGTTTCAGCCGTGCAAGCGGCCATTTTGCAGGGCGACAAACACGAAACTGTGCAGGATTTGCTGCTTTTGGACGTTACACCTTTGAGCTTGGGAATCGAAACAGCAGGCGGCGTAATGACAGCCCTGATCAAACGCAACACAACGGTCCCCACAAAAACGTCCCAAGTGTTCACCACCTACTCCGACAATCAACCCGGTGTCTTGATTCAGGTTTATGAAGGAGAACGTGCCATGACCAAAGATAATGTAGGTCGAAATTTAGCAGTTGGTGGCATAACGCTGTAGACAGTTAACTACATACAAGCCAAACTTTAGAACAAATGCATTTATAAGAAAATTATCATGAATAAATACGTGATAATAATATAAAGTAGGTATTGTACGTACTGTGTTAGGTAATTTTTGAATCATAGGTATTTAAGGATCAATAGCTTTTATCGTATTCAATAACTCATCGCTTTTACGTAATTAAACTGATTGATTTTCCACTGTACCATATTTTTTGAAAAAAATTATTTGACACGACTTTCATTCAGGACATTCATCATATGCCTCTTAATTTTTTTGAAATATCTGATTCAGCGCTGGCTTTTTGTTGTTTATTTTTTAGAATCTTCTGGGCAAATTTGAGCTGAGTGGAATTCCGCCGGCGCCTCGGGGTGTACCAAAAATTGAAGTTACTTTTGACATTGACGCGAACGGAATAATGAACGTATCAGCTGTGGACAAGAGTACGGGAAAGCAAAACAAAATTAGGATTACAAATGATAAAGGTTAATGTTGCTTAATTTATAAAAGAGGTGCGCATAACTAAAATTTGTCGACTATGTAATAATGAGAAAAACAACACGTGTATCTTAGTTACCTATTGTTCTATCGCACAAGTATACTTTGTAGTGTGCACTCAGCAACTGTTTGCACTACTGGCACGTGAACCACGCTTGCATAACCTAGCGCGCTGCGCGCGCTCGTTCATGCACTTGGCGTTTTACGTAACGCTGCGTATAAATTACTGAGTTCACTCTAAATCATGCTATGACCTGCGCTGTTTATAAGTGAAATAACGCTGGAATGGAATCATGCCTACAGTTTACGCTAGAATCATGCCTATATCCTTGTTTTGTGTCCTAATGACAAGACACCAAGCCATTTTAATTTATATGTCAAGCCAATGTATAGTTTTTGGTAGCAGTATGTTTTCTTCCGTTACTTAACGGATTCTGGCTGCCTCTAAAAGACCATATATGTTAATAAATACTGGTTTGACCCAGAAATGTTCTCGTTTATACCTAGGTCGACTCAGCAAGGAGCAAATCGAGCGTATGGTCACAGAGGCAGATCAGTACAAAGCTGAGGATGACGCTCAGAGAGATCGAGTGCAAGCCAAAAACGCATTGGAATCTTACGTCTTTGGTATCAAGCAAACCCTCGACGAGCCCGCTTTAAAAGACAAGTTTAGCTCGGAAGACAGAAAAACAATTCAGGCAAAATGCGAAGAAACTTTGCGATGGATGGAAGGCAACCAAACCGCGGAAAAAGATGAATTCGACCAAAAAAGAAAAGAATTGGAGGCTATTTGCAATCCGATTATTGGGAAACTGTATCAGGTTTGGCAACAATAATTTATATGTGTGTAGGAAGGTACATACATTACAATTTATTTCTATTTGATTTCGGATTGTTAACGTTGTGGAGTATGACTAGTTGGTTACTTAAGGGCACCAACTACACATAAGCTTTGGTCCAGCAGCGCAAAAAAGAGAGTGGTTACTATCGTACCTGGGTTATTCATTGCTGATCTGGCTTCTTTTTTCTTTCTTGACATTATTATATTTTCAAACTTAAAAAACTTAAAAACCAACTAAATTAAACATTTTTCGTAATTAAACTTAATCTGTCTGAGGTATTCTTCCTGTATTCAGAGCGCCGGTGAAAATGGAGGACCCGAATCTAATCTCAGAGGTCCGAGGCAGCGTTCACAACAAGCACGTGGTTCCAAAGGAGGGCCGCAGATTGAAGAAGTTGACTGAGGTCCGCTGCGCCGAGGCTTTGCAACCCTAAACGTGGTTGATTGTCACTAAATTTCCCAATAATCTCAATCTCATTCTGTTTATAATTTCAAGCAATAACTTATCCTTCTTCCGTGAACTTTCGTGAATTTAAAAAAAATGAAAAAAGTTTGTAATTATACCAGTCTTTCTGTTTTTTTCTAATTTCTACCGCTAATTTTAAGACAATTCATCCTTACATATTACAGCTTCGCCTTTAGCATGCAATTTCATGCATAGAGAGCAATCATACCAGCTACAGCTGTCTGTCTTGGGTAGTTTAGTTTTAGTGCTTAGGCCCTTTATTTAGGCGCACTTTATTCAACGCTTGTCGCTGTTTGCAATGTAATTACTGAACGCACAAAAATAGGTACATAAAGGTTACACAACCGTGTACTGACAAAGGGTGGAGCAGAACTTCAGCGTTGTCGTCTAGAATAAAAACAAGCAATAGTTTACTGCAAAAGGAAGTTCGCAGCAGAGATGAAAACGGGCCAGGTCAATTTTCGGGTCGGGTCGGGTCGGGTAGGGTCGGGTAGAGGTACCGTGACCCGAAATTTATTCAGGTCAAAAATAATACGTCGGGTCTTGTTTTTTAGTTTTAATTCTCCTTAAAATTGGGGAAAAATCGTGATTTTTAAAAAATTTCTAGCACTAATGTTACATTAAAAAAATTTCTGCGGCTATTTTTCAAGTAAACACCTTTATGTTAGTTTTACTAAAATTTTCTTAGCACTTTTTGAGCATAGACGTGATTTGAAGCATATATTTTTGGGACAAGAACGGATGAAAAAATTGCGACTGAAAAACGGATACGGGTCGGGTCGGGTCAGTCAGAGATCAAACAGGTCGGGTCGGGTCTCACTTTATTGACCCTTTTTCATCTCTGGTTCACAGTAGTTTGCCATACTTGACAAACAAGCACGACTTGCGAGTAAGGTTAAAATATTTTCGGATAGATTTTGGTGCGAGTTGCTTGCAGCGCTTCTTCGAATATAAAACGCGGCACCAAAATGAATCAAAGCAATATTTAAACGCCAACTGTCTCTCTTAAACATCAATTTCTGCCTAATTATAAGAGCATCAACAGTTGACAATGTTCAGTTCAGAAAAAAATTATCAATCGTCAGTAACTTTAGTCGTAATTATACCCAAAGCTCAGCAGTCCTGGACAAAACAAATGAGTCGAATTCGAGTAAATGGGTGACCTCGCATGTTGCGTTCGTAAATTATACGCCATAGTCAAGTGCTAGACTATCAGAGTAAGTAAGTGCCTATCCCGCTGACGATGTTTGACGCTACTGATACTTTGGAAAACCAATTTAACTCTGTAGAATAGACACAAAATGGAGACTCCGAGTCTAGAAACCTGAATTCTTAGGTGCCTTGAGTGAATATTAAAAGAATTATAATTGAGTTCCTAATTCATTATTTATTTTTAACTAAAAAATTTTACAGTAGATATAAATTTATGTATAAGATAAAACACTTTTATAGGATAAGATGAAATTCGGTGGACTGCACCAAATCGGATTAACTGACGATTAGTTTAAATGAATTTAGTTCAAGCTTCAAATCCTTAAATCGGTTTGTTAAAACTTTGTTCGGTAATAGACTTCATTTAAAAGTTTCTCACGTAATTTTTAGCTTGTGATCGGACTCGGAAGGCTTCACGTGCAGTTCGTCAGACCTAATAGTGTACCTCAAATTTTGCAGTAACAATACAGCACGGTCATTTTTATGCATTATATATATCCGTTCCAATTCCAAAAAAATAGAGTGTTCATACATTATACCATTATTATTAATAATATCTTATCTTATTATCATTATCAGCTAAATTATTTACAATATTGAAGGGTATTTGCTAAGCGCTTGTGTTAGTTTTGTCTAGTTTCACAAAGAAACTAAATAGTTTTGGACGTCGAAAATTGTCGCAGAAAAGGTAGGTACCATCAACCCACGGGAACTGTGGCTGTGGGTAGCCCACGTATTCTAATTTAGGCTATATATATAAGCCTAAGCTAGCTTATTCTAGTCAACAAATCTGTTTTTTTATAATCACAAATCTTCTTCACATTTAGTGGCTCAATTTCAGTCCTACATATATTCAACAACGAAACCTCTACTTCACAATTTGACTATTTTTATCGAAAAATGGCAATTTCTTACGGCCTCCTTGAAATTTTTGATGTGTCAAAATATATAGGTCAAATGTGTTGATTTGTCTTGCGATTATTGTAAACTTTGTGTTTATCAAATACAACAATTGTAATACATTTATTGACTAGCAATAACTAAAAATAAATCGATGAGAATGACGAATACAAGGTAAATGTCTAGACTCTAGAAAGTGTTCTATTTAGCCAATGCATCACAAAAAATAAGTTATGTTGTCATATAATTAATGCTGATGCCGATAAAGGGCAAAGAAGCAAATGTGTTTAAAAATGTACTTGTTTTCATGAAATACAAAAAATTAATTGAGGATTTTCAAGAGATGGCTTTGGGCGTGACCTCTGTTCACGGTCTGTCCACTTGGGCACGTAGCGGATACACAGAGGGCCGTGTTTTCTGGATGACTACTTATCTGGCGAGCTTGGCTTATTTTCTGTATGCGTGCGGCTCGCTATATTCGGAATACAATAAACAGAATACTGTGTTTTCTGTGAAGGTATGTTTCAAAAGATCGTTAATATTAAAGGTGAAAATAGATGTGTAAGTCAGCATTTGTTAAAACAAAATCTGTAAATGGTTTCACCATGCTTTTACTGTTTGATTGAATAACGAAAATAGTCATCATAAATTGCTTGTGTTATTTATGGACTGATAACGTTACCTTTTTCTTGATTTGTTTTGAGTCGACGATACTGCGGCGGCGGCCTTTGTTGTCACCGGAACACTTTGCAAAATAAGTTACAAATAAAACAAAACCCTGGATTGCAAAATGTTTTGTATAGCAGAATGTGGGTAATAGGTAAAATGATTTCATTTTGAATGTGTCATTCTAGCTTGGAACCGGTCCGCAACTACCTTTTCCCACCGTCACCGTCTGTAGCTTGAATTCATTTAAAAAACAAGCTGTCTATGAAATACCACAACTTGCCGCTGTTGTAAGCAACAGAACATTTACTTCCGGTGTAGTAGACGTGGGGTAAACCATAGGTTTAGTAGCAAGACAGGGGCAAGAACCGTTGAGACAAACTACTATCCATGCACAATGCGGGTTTAGTGTATGCAAACCAGAACAGTACCTATGCAAAAAATGAGACGTTATAAACAATATACAAAAAACACGTTCACTTCTATAACTAGCACTGTGCAAAACAAATAGCAATGTGCTTGTGCTATATAGCACGCCTTGCACACTTTTCACAGAACGTTTTGATTCCAATAATTCCGCCTTCAGGCAGAATAATAAATCGTTACTGGTCCATCTATTATATACCTAACCGGTTTGCAAAAAAGTCAGAATATAATTTCATTTTTCACAGTCTACTTTTAGATCAAAGCCTACGAGGAGTCTACAGAAAAACTGTTGAAAACCGTCCCTTCAAATTCGTCCCGAAAAAAAATGTTATCAGATAGTTCACGAAACTTGACACCTGTCACTGTGTTGAAAAATGCCCCATTGAAACTGCCTGGGATTAATGTGCTGAAAACTGCCCCCAAAAATCAGACCCCACTAGTGCAGATGAAAATTGCCCCACAAAATGTGCCTGAGCTTGTGCTGAAAAATTACCCTAAGAATTTGACAGCTGGAAATGCGCTAAAATATAACATTGGAAATTCTTCATTAAAACAACCATTGAAGAGCGCGTCGGCCAAACAACTGGAAAAATCAGTCCTGAATTTGTCAAAAGAAAAAAAGAAACGAGAATTACACGAATATGTACAGAGCAATGATCAGAATTTGGACAACGGCATACAGATTAATTCTGTCTCAAACTGTAGCAAAATTGTTAATGACAGAAAATTTACAAGCAAGAATCAAAGAGCGAAACGTTCCATTAGTGGTTAGTTTTTCAATAAACAGACAAAAAAACTTGGACAGGTCTAAAAAAAGCTAACTTAAGTTGTCGGTGTGAATCAAATCATCAGTTTTACATTTGCTTTTTTTATTTTCAGTTTATTTTACGATTTTTATTCTGTTTTTTTTGTTTGATATTCAATTTTTTCATAGATTTTTTGATTCAAATAATGACTAATCTACTGTTTAGATGACATTGGTTGGTTTGCTGGGTTGCACGTAAGGCTTAGTCCACTTAGCGATCCCAACCTACGTCTAGCTCACGACATAAATGCCATTACTGTCGCGCCGCTGTTTGTTGATTCCACCTTTGACGGCTACTTTCGCTTGCGAGTCACTAGTTCAGCGAATGTTGTTTTTGATTCGGACAAAAAACCAGGCTGGAAAATTTGCAAAAATGTGGACGAGCTTGCTGTAAAAGATTTTGGAATTTATATGGGTGGAGTTCTGACATCCTACAGTATGCAGAATACTCTGTGGGACTTTGAGGCGTGGCCCGGTTGGACCGGCACAGGATTCAGCTTCGGCTATGGTTCGTCCTTTATATATCACAACCATGATAACACGGTTGTGCTGAAACCTATTTCTGCCTCCTCTAGTCTGGACGACAAAAAAAGGGCAACGTGGACAATATCTGTGAGTGTTGAAACGCTTGAACATAACTAAAGTCATAGTAAAAATAAAAAAATGAGCATTATAGCATATTGTTGTATTTGTTTTTTGTTTTTTTTTATTTAGGTATGCGTTTATGCATGCCGTTACAAAAGTTCGTAACCAGTTTTCGAAGTCTCTGATAGTCTTTTCGACTGGTCAACTCGGTAAAAAAATAAATATTGCTTCACACTGCTACGTGTTGCTTCTCAATTTATACCAGTGTTATGCAGTTACGATTGGTCTGTTGAAATTAAAATAAGCTTTTGCATTAGTGACTCGTTTCACTGAATTTACTCTTTCACTGATATATCAATCAAAATCATAATAAAAATGTATTTCCAAACGTTGATTTAGCATTCTACGACGTCAAGTTCAAGTAAGTTGTCATTGTTGTTCAAGTTAGTGTGATTCTATGCTTTGGTTTCGTGCAGGGCGCATCTTATCGAAATACCACTATTTTAATTTTAAAGCCTGCATAGCACTTGTCGTGTTGTGCTACGTTTTCGTCAATGTATAACAGGCCTGGGCCCGATTTATCGAAGCAAAATGTTCGTCATCAGAAATGTTCGTCATCGAAAATGTTCGTCATCGAAAATTTTGGATTGATCAAAACATTTTCGATGACGAACATTAGCTTTTTCGATGACGAACATTTGTTTTTTCAACGGCGAGTTCGTCATCGAAAAAGCAAATGTTCGTCATCGAAAATGTTCGTCATCGAAAAGTTCGTCATCAAAAATGTTCGTCATCGAAAAAGCAAATGTTCGGTATCGAAAAAGCAAATGCTGTCATCGAAAATGTTCAAAACCTGTATAATCCGTTTTTTAATTCTTACTTTTTAAGGCAAACGCGCATAGCTTGGGCCTAAGTTGCGATACATATTTTTGAACAGTATGTCCGTTTGTCCGTAAGCCCGGGAGTTTTGGCTAAGTTGAACTGAAACTAACTTTGCCGTGCATATATATGCGGACAAAGTGAAATAGTGCGGTTTAGTATATATAGATGAACGGACATATGGCTGACGGGCAAAGTGGCAGATGGCTGTACTTGCGAAGTGGGCGAACTTTTGTACCTATGAATTGAACGGCCATTCTGCCGTTCAGTTGGTCCCAATGTCCATACGGCAGTACGGTTATTTTAATAATTAATATTAAAAATTGGTATTAAAAATACTTTTAATTTCAATTATTTTATTAATATTAATATTAAAAATATAATAAATAATATATTACACTATAACAAATTAATATTTTGCGCTGTTGTGCTATTTACACTAATAGTTAATTAATAATAAATAAGGTTGTCTATTTAAATTAATATTAAAATTACTGCCAGCTGCTTATGTACCTATAGATGTTCGCAGTTGAAAATTTCAACGGAGGTACCGAGCTCCGTTGAAATGTTCGTCATCGAAAAAATTTTCGATGACGAGCTTTTGTTATTTAGAACATAATAATGTTCTAAAAGACCAAAGCTCGTCATCGAAAAATTTCTCGATGACAAACATTTTCGATGACGAACTTTCGAGGACCAACATTTTGTCTTTTGATAAATCACCGTTGAAAAAACAAATGTTCATCATCGAAAATGTTTCGATCAATCCAAAATTTTTGATGACGAACATTTTCGATGACGAACATTTGTCTTTTTGGTTCAGATACATTTGGTTCTTCGATGACGAACATTTTTGATGACGAACATTTGTTTTTTCGATGACGAACATTTTTCATGACGAACATTTTCGATGACCAACATTTTCGATGACGAACTTTTGATGACGAACATTTTCGATGACGAACATTTTGTTTCGATAAATCAGGCCCAGATGTTCGACAGTAAAAAACTTATGTAGTAGTAGTTACTTTTTCGAACTTTTTGCAAAAGGCATTAAATTTGTATACAGCAAGATTTTAGTAAATTTTGAAATTTATTTAAGTTTTTGCGGTTAATTTACGACTCAAAGATTGGATTTTTTAAGCAGTTTTTAAGTTTTTGAAAAATTGTAGTAATTTTTTTGTGGCTGTTGCAGTACCCATACAAGCTATTTGAAAAACGTCTAACCGTTTAGATTGAAAACAGTTTTAGCTAAAATTTTAAATATTTCTGTTCTAGGCGATCTGTGATTTTGAAGTTTTTTGTACCTCAGTTCTGATTTCTCATGACAATATTACAAATTCAAAAACCATTTGACATCATAATTAACATGTGTATAGTTTGTTATCTGTCTATTATCAAGAGTACATAAAGGCACCCACATTAGTATATAATTACTGATGCGTTGATTTGATAAGCTTTAAGATAGGGATAAAAGGTTAATAACTCATTATTTATTCATAGTCTGCTTGCAAAAACATTAAAAAAGGTATGCAAATACCTTTGGGAATATTTTGGCAAACTTTTAGCCAAGTTGATTGGGAAACTTTTAAGAAATTGAGAAAAGTTTACATATATGCTGGGGGATGTCATTGGGTACGGGTCCCTTTTTGGCCCTTAATGTGCGCCGCATCTACCGCGCTGCCAAGGTGGCCAGTGGGAGGAGTGTCGCACTCTTCCCATTATGTACTCTTGTCTTGGTATTAGATGGTATTGATCCATGGCTTTGGTTTGCTTTGCAATTGAAGCAAACTGTTGTTGCAGATGTTAGCAACTGCCCCAGTGGCTGGCAACAGTGGAGTGACAAAGGGTGTGTGAAAATGTTGCCAGGAGTTCATAATTTTGGCCCGGCTGCTGAAATGTGCATGGCCAGCCATCAGTATGGACAATTATTTGTTCCTGCCGATTCAACGCAGCTTGCTGCTGTGGTTGCTCAGTTGTAAGTTTCTCCTAAGTGACAATTCCTTGCTTGTCTTCCTCTGTTTTGCTTCCCGTTTTGCATAAATAGGAGTCTCAAGTTCAACAAACCATCCTATTTAATCACAATGAGAAACAAAGGCAACCCAAGACTGAGTTCAAGACGTCTAGAAATTTTTAATTGGTTAATTTTATTGTTAATGCTTTATTTTAATGTTTAAGCTAGTATTCACTAATTATTAAGAAATTGAAATGTTCATTCACTAAGAATTGATTCCTTTACCAGAACAAACGGAATGGACATTACTTCAGTCCGATGTTTAGAATGGCATATCGAACTAGACTGAAACACAGTTATTTTGTCAGGGGCTTTACCTTGTCCAAACCCACTTCTAAACGACCACTAGACAAAGGCACGGTTCACACTTCATAAAAGACTCCATATGTAAAAGTTCTATATGAACCAAAGTTCTTACTAAAAACCCTTAAGTAAAGTCTCTGTGTGGGTCAAAACGCATTGAACATGAACACTTAAGGTGGTAGTGTCGCCGAAGCAGTTTTGCTCTTAGGTTGCAAGAAAGAATACATACAGCTTCACAGTTCGAACAGGTATTATTCCGCAGCCACCGAAGCGATTTGCACTAAATTTTATATGCATAAATTACAATATACGTCTTTTCAGTCTGTTTGTGCAAACAAACGAAACAAAGAGATTAATAATTGTGACTGAATTATCAAATGTAAATATGTTTTCAAAATGTCATTTTTCGGCTTGCAGCTTCATTGCAAACTGCATGCTGCACAAATTTTGCTGAAACTTTCGCAAAAATTTTTATTTTGACATAGTTTAAAAATATGGAAAAAACAATTTCTAAAATTTTACGGAACAAGTTTTACAGACATGCAAAGTTCACTGCTTTCGCGACACTACCCCATTAAGACAGTTGAGTCCGTTTGATCCGGAGGTTTCGTAATGGCATTTTAAGCATTAAATTAAAACAGTTTAGTCCGATTAAAATTAACCATTTAATCCAGTAAAAGAATAGGCCCTAAGATTCAATGTGGATTTACACTCAGAAGTTACAAAAATATAGGGTGGACTTCACAACGGTGGTTTTACTAAACCACGGTTTTACGTACGTTTTTATATGATTTGCACATAAATTCATTACGAAATATCGCCTGATTCTTTACGAATTTCTTAAATTTTCTTAAACCATGGTTTTAGCTCAGCTGAAATTTCAGCAAAACAGAGACCTGCTGTGCTGCAGGTCTGAAATTTTAACTGAGCTAAAACCATGGTTTAAGAAAATTTACGAAATTCGTAACGAATCAGGCGATATTTTGTTATGAAATTATGTGCAAATTATATAAAAACGTATATACGTAAAACCATGTTTTAGTAAAACCACCTTTGTGAAATCCACCCATAATGTTTCCACCAATTCTTATTTTAAATTTTATACTTTTTCATTATTATTTTTACTATTTCTTAAGCTATTGTATTTGTAAATAAATATTATTATTTCAAGAAATAATTTTCTTGATGGATTATCATCACATTGAGTATGGAAGAAAAAAATAAGGCTTGTTTCACAGAAAAATACATATTTATTTAGACGCAAGCAAAAGACGTCCTACTATTATTGGATTAATGTAGTCAGGACTACCGGTATGTTAATTAAATACGTCGCTATATGTCAGAAGGCTGCGGTTCTTAATTTATAGGTGCCTACGAAGCAAATAGTTGTTGTTTGTTTATAGTAATTAAAGTTGTTGTTTTTATCTTAAAACGCCCAGCCACTGCTTATAAAATCTATTCATGCTTATGGTCGATTCAAACTGACAGCCGCATGTCTATTCAGCCGGCAAAGTTACCGAAATACTTACACTCCAAAGACTGATTTTATGCGAAACTAGCGGCATGATTATTTCCCAATTTTGCCTTTTGAACTAATTAAAGTTAGATTAAAAATAATGCTTGTCTTTAGTCCTGCTGAATACTCATAATACCGAAATAAGCAATTTGGTGTGTTATTAAGGTGAATATAACGTTTACGGCGTTCCATACTGTCACTATGATAAAACAGCAGCGCAATTCTGGGATATTTTTCAACCACAGACATTGCGATGCGTTGGAATAAAACCAATCAGAACAGCGCCCAAAGTTTTGCAGAGTTTATTTTGCAATTATAAATACGGAGTCGCTTGTCGGCTGCCTCAGACAGATATTCTGAAAAACGTTTGCGGTAAAATTCTTTCATGCTTGTCCTCATTATTCTAATACTTAGTCTAATCTATATTTTAAGCAGTTTGGCGAAGTCACTTTTTCATTTACATTGTCTTTTCGATGTCAAGTTTATACCAACTTGAGACCGGTGTGATCACCTTACTCCTGAGGCCACTCATAAATGTTTACAATAAAAATATTATCAATGTTCATAAGACGCCATTGTTGAATAGACAGATGATGCCCCAATTTAGAAAGAATGAAAGAAATGGAGGCGCCGGGAATCGAACCCGGGCCACCTGCTTCGAAGTCAGGCATGCTAACCACTACACCACAGCCCCCGAGTCTCATAGGCCCTAATTCTCATTTACAACAGGGTCCCCCCTTCGAACATCGTTGCGACCCTGCAACGATACTCGGTCGATACTCATGCTCCCGGGGCGAACCCGATGCCTCAAGGGCGGAGCACATTCACACGTAGGCCTCCAAGCCTACTTCATTCACACCACACTCAGGGTTTCTTGGCTCACCCGCAACCACAGGGTTTCTCGATCGACCCAGAACGATTCCCAACCAATACCTAGGGTTTTACCCGGCTCACCCTTAACCGAAACCGAGGGTTTTCTCCGGTTCACCCCTAACCGAAACCGAGGGTTTTTCGGATTACCCATAACCGAGGGACCAATCAGAAAGAGACTATGTACACATCCATACAGCACACAGCACGAGTACCGCAAGGGTTGAAGTGCCAACCTCAACCCAGGGCATGGGGCTCCTAACCCACCTCCGAAGACGGTTCGGGGATAGGGCTGTCCTGAGGACCCGGCCCTATCCTCTCCGTCCTGTCACGGTCGCCACTATGTTGAATAGAAAGAGGAGGCCCCAATTTCGAAAGAATGAAAGAAATGGAGGCGCCGGGAATCGAACCCGGGCCACCTGCTTCGAAGTCAGGCATGCTAACCACTACACCACAGCCCCCGAGTCTCATAGGCCCTAATTCTCATTTACAACACCATAACAACATAATGAGATATAATGAGATTGATAAGCCACTGAAACCTCTTTGAGTATTGCAGGTTATTGCTACCAAAACAGTATTTTGCATGGGCACGCTGAACCCAAATCGGACTTGGTTCCACCAGGCGGTCAACTAACTATCAGATGTATTGATGGTTACAAACCATATAAGGATGTCGTGACTTGCAGCCATGGATTTTGGGACACAGTACGTCAATGTTTAAGTAATAGCCTACTTAAATCTTATTATTAACATTACATACAACATTGTTTACAACAGGTCTTTGTTCTTTATACACTTATGTTCTTAACATATACCCTTAATTTAGAATAAAATCAATTCAAACGAGATAATACAAAAACAATTTAAACAACTTATCTTTCTAAAAGCGGCAAATACGTGTCTTACTGAAAAAGTGTTTGAAATACATAGTTTTAATGTGAATACACAAAAACGCTACCGTTTAGGCGTGTAAACGTTAGTCACTCTAAACGGTTTACTAGAAATAACATCATCATCATCAACAACAACGAGGACAGCAACAGCAGCAATAACAACAACGACAACAACAACAACAACAGCAACAACAGCAACAACGACGACAACAACAACAACAACAACAACAACAACGACAACAACAACAGCAACATCAACAACAACAACAACAAAAACAGCAGCAACAACAACACCGACGAAAACAACAACAACAACAACAACATCAATAACAACAACTCTAAACACAGCAGTCACAATCCAAGTACTCAGTGCAACTCAAAATAACCTAAAGGTTTTACCGGCAGTTGCAATTACAACCAAAGACACAACGCCATCTAGAACGTCACCCAAACCAGCACGAACAACAGCGATTTCTTCTACGTCAAAATCTCCGTTAAGTACAACTACGATATTTACAAGCATGGCACCGGAATACCAGAGACTGGTAAAAGAGGTCTTGACACTTGTGAATAGCAGCCAACTGGCATACGATGCTGAAATACTGAAAACGGTAATTTACTAGTTAATCATTTTTACTGAACACTTATTATTTATAAGGTACAATTGAAAATAGCTTATGCACATAATGCATATGCACTATTTAGCATAATATATATTATAACGGTATTCAACCTGTAATATTTAATTAGCGTACCGTATAACAACTGCTTTAATTTTCAATTCTTCTAGGTACCTAATAATATACATGCAGTATCGCTAATATTTTTTAAATATAATACAGTTTTTTTATTAAGGTAGCGTTCAGCAAAAAAGTTCTAGAAGGTTTTTTCCGGTTTTTTGTTTTAGAAAAGGTTTTTTCTTGCTCAGAACCAGAAGGTTTGTTCTCAAAACTAGGTTTGGACTTTCGCGAGGCCATACAGCAGCTCAGCTGCAGTCTAGCTATAACAAAACTTCAAAAGCTAAAGCACATTTTTAGTGATCGTGAAGTTTTCTGTGCTTTAGAAACACGCAATCGCGGCAGATGCTCCGAAAGAAAATGCTGAGAGTCTTCGCTCAGTGTTTAATGAAGTATTTGGACAATTTGTTGCGGAATTATCCACGGAAGAAATTTCAAATATTTCCAATAACATATCTGACATGTTCAGTATTTGTATGTTCAGCAATGTCCGTAAAAGTTGTGAAGTGTAAGAAATACGTATCGGTTTTATGTCATGGCTTTCATTTTTTATTTTTATACTCTAATTTATTTATTGTTATTAAATTGATTGTCTGTTTCATTAATATTAAATAAGTTATAAAACAAAAGCAGAAAGTGCAGAAAAGTTATTACTAAGATTTTATCACGTGTTCATCCTGTAAGTGCATGTTTTTCAAAAAATTAGGTTTTATTTATGTGCCCGCTAATGTTTGCAATGTCTTCATCATTCAGTACTTTATTGTGATTTTTAGTTTCTTCAACTCAGTATACCAACATCCCAGCTATGGCTCTTGCTATTCCTTCAATAATGATTCGAAAGCTCCACACCATGCATTAGTTGGTAGTGAAAATGGTGAGTGTGAGTTGTCAATTTATGTATATTTCATACGATCACGTGTTAGACTTAAACCGAGTCTAAGTTAAACGCTCTTTGTGAATCCCAGCCAATGTGTCTCCTAGGGCGGTGAATGAGCAACTGCAATGATTTGAAAATGTAACTCATAAATGAGTAGCCACCTAATGATGCACAACAAACTAAGCTTATTTTTTGTTGTAATTTGGCAAACTTCCTATTAAAAAACATGCTGTTGAGTGTTGGTTTCATTATTCCAAGACAAAAAGTACTAGTTAGATTTACTACCTAGCAACCACCCACCTTGGCACACCACAAGAACAGATGAACATATATATTTGTTGCTGCCAAAAAATTTAAAATTCATTGTGGTATTGTTTTAATTAGCTTTAATAGTTTCTGTGTTTGCTACATTGTAGTACATAAATAATTATTTGTACATGGTAGTATATAATTCAACTATAGGCTTGAAAATGTGGCTACGGGCTCATCAGTTATCGTATTTACCGATGACTGCCACTTCTGGACTAAAGATTCTTTTTTCGCTGCCTTTTGAGCCTGTTTTTCCTGACTCGAGTGGAAACGTTGTTCCGCCTGGCATGGCGACATCTTTTATTTTAATCTATGTAAGTGTTTTTACGAACAAACCCAATTTTCTGAAAAAACACTCAGTAAACAGTAAGTTTTCAAGTACAATATTCAGAAACCATTGTGAATCTGTTGGAAGACCTATGTACGTAATTTTTGATGCATAATTATTATGCCTGTATCAGTTAATCAGATTGTAAAACACTAAGAATGGTTTATTTCACAGACTGTTGTGTAAGTAGATAACACTTCATCAGAACGTTTCGGTACCTATGTTGTTTAAGGTGGTAGTTGCGTTTTCGAGGTTTTTGTGATTTCTATGTAAACTTTGCGCCACCAGTACTCAAGCTATAAGTGATGCCTGAGCATGAATTTTTGGGACAGTACTGTAAAGGTCAAAATCCCCAGGCATGTCTCTCACTTTTTCGAAATTTCACCTGTGGACATTTTTAGAAGGTTGTAATTACAAAAAAAATATCTTAAGTTTTCGGTGCGTTTGCTTTGCAGCTATTTTCTCAGTAAATTGACTATTTATTAAAAAAGTGAGGGACATGCCTGGGGATTTTAAACATGTCAAAAACCTTACCAACTTTCAGCCCTAACAGGTAATCGTATGATTCAGAGCTGTGGCGCAAACTTTTTGTAAAAAATTGTAATATTTTGGAAAGGACCTTTCTTTAGTCGCTTATACTGAAAACAAAATCACAGGTTAAATTTCAACGCATGGCATACATTTAGGAAAGATATTGTTCTACCTAATGCAAAAGACCGCTTGTGATTTGAATTTGTAATCGCTGAGGTATGGCTTTTCAAAAAAACACCTAAAAACGCAATTACCCCCTTAAATGCACCTTAAGAAATAAATTTTGTTACACGCTTAATGTATCCCACTTCTACTCCAGCAAAAGGCCCAAAATGACGTTAATGCCCAACGCAATGTTGATTGCGGAGCTTGATTAATTATTTAATTAAGGTGGTAGTTACGTTTTCGAAGTTTTTACAATTCAAAAATTACTTGATTGAACATAATCAAACGTACCACAGACATTGGAAATGTAGACAACATTATTTGAGCTTAGTATGAAATTGATTCTTACTTTTGCGGCTATTTCATGACTCAAAAACAAGATTTTTCGTGTATCTTTTGAGAACCTAGAAAATTGTATTTAAATTTTTGTGGCTCCTACGCTACTCAGAAACGCCATTCAAAAAAGAAACGCCATTCAAAAAACCCGTTTTATTTTAAAAGTATTTTCAGCTAAATATGACATATTTCAGTAAGTCGTTCTAGGAAATCGGTAACTTTGAAGTTTTTTAACAATTCTGAATTCTTATGCCAATATCGCAAATTACAATTAACCATTTGACACCATAATTTACACGCATATAGTCACCTATGTATCTATTCTATCTGGAAATTTTGGTAGGTAAATGGTATAGCAGCCCAAAGCCTTGGCAGTATTAATAAACCCCTTGAAAAATCGCTTTTGTCCGCTATTTTTTCAGCGGTTAAGGACAAACTGTGCTTAGTGTAATATTAAATGATCCTAATGACGCCCTAGTTAACTAAGTTTAACATTTTTGAAAAATCCGTCATTTCTGAGCATAATGAGTGACTTAATCTGAAGTAACGAATATCCTGACGGGTTCATGGGAACGCAAAGAAAACAAACTTGGCAGTAGCCTAATAAATTTCCCCGATACCTTTTTCGATTTGAGAGAAAAGGTTGAATATTTTTTAGTTAGAGCCCACCAAAGTCATAAAAACTGCCTTTTCTTGATTTTTTAGTAGAAATGAGGCAAACTTTGGGTCACAGTATAGATATGCTGAATCACTACGCTTAGTTCAGCATGCTAACACTTTCATAACAGATACATGTGACATATAAATTACTTGACCGTATGCGGGCATTTTTCACCACAGCGAAAAAATAACGAAAAACATGGAAAAATGCTTAAAATTGAGCTGATAAGCTTCACCAAAATAGTTGGTGTGAACGCTATGAGTGTTATCGACATTGAAAAGCTGCAATTTTGTAAACAATATGTTAGTTTATAATATGCAAAAGACCGCTTGTAAATTGATTTAGTAATTGCTACAAAATATAACAATGGAAAAAGCTGCGAAAACGTAACTACCACCTTAAGTAATGGCTGTGACCTGTTACAGACAAGTCACACTAAAGCATAGTAATAGTGTCTCACTAGTTTAAAATATGAGTGAGACACTTTCCTGCCACCAATTGGAAATTAAACTAAATGCTTAGTGAAATAGGCCTTTTGTCTAAAATACAATTTCAGCTGCGTAATGAGGACGCAAGTTAGTCCAACAAAATATTTTGCCTATGCTTCGGCTTAGTAAAAAACAAAAACTGTACCGGCAAGTACCAAAACATACCGACAAGGGTCCTTACAAATAGCCAATTCTGTATTGTTCACATTTGTCATTACGCTTTGCACGCATCCAACTAAAAAATTGTTCAATTTAAAATGCAATGGCTGCAAATACCTGTGACTACATACTTTGTTTGGCCATTCACAAGTTTTAACAGAAGTTCAAGATAATTAATGAATGAAACATGTTGAAAGAACAAACTACTAACTTTTTAGAAAAAAACTATGCTAAAAGGCTACATCTATAAAGTTTGCAGTCGCGCCTCACAGGTGAATGAAGTTTTTGAGAATTGACTGTATTTGACTAGATAACTAATGTTTAGAGCACAGCAAACTGGTAGAAACATCGTAGAACACTAAGTAATGTTGTACTTACTTTCAGCTCGAGAGCGACATTTTCCTATCTCTTTAATATAAGCGTAATTGGCATAAGCGCACTTGCATTTTGATACAATTTCTTCTTGATGCAAACTTTGCATACAACCCTAAAAAGTACTTATCATGTATTGCAGAATAATGTTGCAAAGTATGATTACAGAGTCCTTGTATTACAGTTTTTACTTACAATACATTAATTCTGTGCCAAAAAGTAAACTGGGAGACACACCAAAATACTTTTATTTCAGAATATTCATAATTCAACTTGTTGTTAGTGATTGATTGACCAACAGACGTGTGAAACGGTGAACATCCTCACAGTAGTTCTTTTCCTAGAATGAACAGGAAATACAAACCGTCGCTGTGTAGAATCCTGGATAGTAATAGCGCTGTCCAATGGATTCATTATCCCGACACTTTGACAGTTTTTGTAAGCGAGTCAGGTTTCGCTAAAAACAGCTAATAGTGAGGGCATAAAAATATCATTGTTAAAGAAGAAAACAAAGAAGACAAGAATACATAGGTATATAAAAGGATAAGTGTTATTACCTAAGTGCTTTTGTTGGACTAACTTGCGTCCTCATTACGCAGCTGAAATTGTATTTTAGACAAAAGGCCTATTTCACTAAGCATTTAGTTTAATTTCCAATTGGTGGCAGGAAAGTGTCTCACTCATATTTTAAACTAGTGAGACACTATTACTATGCTTTAGTGTGACTTGTCTGTAACAGGTCACAGCCATTACTTAAGGTGGTAGTTACGTTTTCGCAGCTTTTTCCATTGTTATATTTTGTAGCAATTACTAAATCAATTTACAAGCGGTCTTTTGCATATTATAAACTAACATATTTTTTTACAAAATTGCAGCTTTTCAATGTCGATAACAGTCATAGCGTTCACACCAACTATTTTGGTGAAGCTTATCAGCTCAATTTTAAGCATTTTTCCATGTTTTTCGTTATTTCTTCGCTGTGGTGAAAAATGCCCGCATACGGTCAAGTAATTTATATGTCACATGTATCTGTTATGAAAGTGTTAGCATGCTGAACTAAGCGTAGTGATTCAGCATATTTATACTGTGACCCAAAGTTTGCCTCATTTCTACTAAAAAATCAAGAAAAGGCAGTTTTTATGACTTTGGTGGGCTCTAACTAAAAAATATTCAACCTTTTCTCTCAAATCGAAAAAGGTATCGGGGAAATTTATTAGGCTACTGCCAAGTTTGTTTTCTTTGCGTTCCCATGAACCCGTCAGGATATTCGTTACTTCACATTAAGTCACTCATTATGCTCAGAAATGACGGATTTTTCAAAAATGTTAAACTTAGTTAACTAGGGCGTCATTAGGATCATTTAATATTACACTAAGCACAGTTTGTCCTTAACCGCTGAAAAAATAGCGGACAAAAGCGATTTTTCAATGGGTTTATTAATACTGCCAAGGCTTTGGGCTGCTATACCATTTACCTACCAAAATTTCCAGATAGAATAGATACATAGGTGACTATATGCTTGTAAATTATGGTGTCAAATGGTTATTTGTAATTTGCGATATTGGCATAAGAATTCAGAATTGGTGTTAAAAAACTTCAAAGTTACCGATTTCCTAGAACGACTTACTGAAATATGTCATATTTGGCTGAAAATACTCTTAAAATAAAACGGGTTAGACCTTTTTTGAATGGCGTTTCTGAGTAGCGTAGGAGCCACAAAAATTTAAATACAATTTTCTAGGTTCTCAAAAGATACACGAAAAATCTTGTTTGTGAGTCATGAAATAGCCGCAAAAGTAAGAATCAATTTCATACTAAGCTCAAATAATGTTGTTTACATTTCCAATGTCTGTGGTACGTTTGATTATGTTCAATCAAGTAATTTTTGAATTGTAAAAACTTCGAAAACGTAACTACCACCTTAATTAAATAATTAATCAAGCTCCGCAATCAACATTGCGTTGGGCATTAACGTCATTTTGGGCCTTTTGCTGGAGTAGAAGTGGGATACATTAAGGGTGTAACAAAATTTATTTCTTAAGGTGCATTCAAACAACACAGGTACCGAAACGTTCTGATGAAGTGTTATCTACTTACATAACAGTCTGTGAAATAAACCATTCTTAGTGTTTTACAATCTGATTAACTGATACAGGCATAATAATTATGCATCAAAAATTACGTACATAGGTCTTCCAACAGATTCACAATGGTTTCTGAATATTGTACTTGAAAACTTACTGTTTACTGAGTGTTTTTTCAGAAAATTGGGCTTGTTCGTAAAAACACTTACATAGATTAAAATAAAAGATGTCGCCATGCCAGGCGGAACAATGTTTCCACTCGAGTCAGGAAAAACAGGCTCAAAAGGCAGCGAAAAAAGAATCTTTAGTCCAGAAGTGGCAGTCATCGGTAAATACGATAACTGATGAGCCCGTAGCCACATTTTCAAGCCTATAGTTGAATTATATACTACCATGTACAAATAATTATATATGTACTACAATGTAGCAAACACAGAAACTATTAAAGCTAATTAAAACAATACCACAAAAGAATTTTGAATTTTTTGGCAGCAGCAAATATATATGTTAATCTGTTCTTGTGGTGTGCCAAGGTGGGTGGTTGCTAGGTAGTAAATCTAACTAGTACCTTTTGTCTTGGAATAATGAAACCAACACTCAACAGCATGTTTCTTAATAGGAAGTTTGCCAAATTACAACAAAAAATAAGCTTAGTTTGCTGTGCATCATTATGTGGCTACTCATTTATGAGTTACATTTTCAAATCATTGCAGTTGCTCATTCACCGCCCTAGGAGACACATTGGCTGGGATTCACAAAGAGCGTTTAACTTAGACTCGGTTTAAGTTCAACACGTGGTCGTATGAAATATACATAAAATGTTTCATTACAATGTTCTTATTCAAAATGTACATTTTATACCGGGACTAAAGTTAAACGCGCTTTGTAAATCCTACCCATTGTATTGGCTCATGCGCATGGATTTATTATTATTTGAATTAATTATCCTATCTAAAATAGAATCGAGAAAAAAGTTAAAAAGGGTTACAGAATGTAACGCACGTCGCACATGAAATGAAAGATTAGAAAAACTTGGTCAACGGCTGAGACTAAAATTGACAACCCACACTCACCACTTTCACTACCAACTAATGCATAGTGTGGAGTTTTCGAATCATTATTGAAGGAATAGCAAGAGCCATAGCTGGGATGTTGGTATACTGAGTTGAAGAAACTAAAAATAACAATAAAGTACTGAATGATGAAGACATTGCAAACATTAGCGGGCACATAAATAAAACCTAATTTTTAGAAAAACATGCACTTACAGGATAAACACGTGATAAAATCTTAGTAATAACTTTTCTGCACTTTTTGCTTTTGTTTTATAACTTATTTAATATTAATGAAACAGACAATCAATTTAATAACAATAAATAAATTAGAGTATAAAAATAAAAAATGAATGCCATGACATAAAACCGATACGTATTTCTTACACTTCACAACTTTTACGGACATTGCTGAACATACAAATACTGAACATGTCAGATATGTTATTGGAAATATTTGAAATTTCTTGCGTGGATAATTCCGCAACAAATTGTCCAAATACTTCATTAAACACTGAGCGAAGACTCTCAGCATTTTCTTTCGGAGCATCTGCCGCGATTGCGTGCTTCTAAAGCACAGAAAACTTCACGATCACTAAAAATGTGCTTTAGCTTTTGAAGTTTTGTTATAGCTAGACTGCAGCTGAGCTGCTGTATGGCCTCGCGAAAGTCCAAACCTAGTTTTGAGAACAAACCTTCTGGTTCTGAGCAAGAAAAAACCTTTTCTAAAACAAAAAACCGGAAAAAACCTTCTAGAACTTTTTTGCTGAACGCTACCTTAATAAAAAAACTGTATTATATTTAATAAATATTAGTGATACTGCATGTATATTATTAGGTACCTAGAAGAATTGAAAATTAAAGCAGTTGTTATACGGTACGCTAATTAAATATTACAGGTTGAATACCGTTATAATATATATTATGCTAAATAGTGCATATGCATTATGTGCATAAGCTATTTTCAATTGTACCTTATAAATAATAAGTGTTCAGTAAAAATGATTAACTAGTAAATTACCGTCTTCAGTATTTCAGCATCGTATGCCAGTTGGCTGCTATTCACAAGTGTCAAGACCTCTTTTACCAGTCTTCGGTATTCCGGTGCCATGCTTGTAAATATCGTAGTTGTACTTAACGGAGATTTTGACGTAGAAGAAATCGCTGTTGTTCGTGCTGATTTGGGTGACGTTCTAAATGGCGTTGTGTCTTTGGTTGTAATTGCAACTGCCGGTAAAACCTTTAGGTTATTTTGAGTTGCACTGAGTACTTGGATTGTGACGGCTGTGTTTAGAGTTGTTGTTATTGATGTTGTTGTTGTTGTTGTTTTCGTCGGTGTTGTTGTTGCTGCTGTTTTTGTTGTTGTTGATGTTGCTGTTGTTGTTGTTGTTGTCGTCGTCGTCGTTGTGGTTGTTGTTGTTGTCGTCGTTGTTGTTGTTGTTGTCGTTGTTGTTATTGCTGTTCTTGTTGTCCTCGTTGTTGTTGATGATGATGATGTTATTTCTAGTAAAACGTTTAGAGTGACTAACGTTTACACGCCTAGGCCTAAACGGTAGCGTTTTGTGTATTCACATTAAAACTATTTCAAACACTTTTTTCCGTAAGACACGTAATTTGCCGTTTTTATAAAGATAAGTTGTTTAAATTGTTTTTGTATTATCTTGTTTGAATTGATTTTATTCTAAATTAAGGGTATATGTTAAGAACATAAGTGTATAAAGAACGAAGACCTGTTGTAAACAATGCTGTATGTAATGTTAAGATTTAAGTAGGCTATTACTTAAACATTGAGGTACTGCGTCCCAAAACCCATGGCTGCAAGTCACGACATCCTTATATGGTTTGTAACCATCAATACATCTGATAGTTAGTTGACCGCCTGGTGGAACCAAGTCCGATTTGGGTTCAGCGTGCCCATGCAAAATACTGTTTTGGTAGCAATAACCTGCAACACTCAAAGAGGTTTCAGTGGCTTATCAATCTCATTATATCTCATTATGTTATTATGGCGTCTTATGAACGTTGATATTATTTTTATTTATTTATTTATTTAAACATTTATGAGTGGCTTCAGGAGTAAAGTGATCAATCACATCGGTCTCAAGTTGGTATAAACTTGACATCGAAAAGACAATGCGAAAAAAATGAAAAACTGACTTCGACAAACTGCTTAAAATATAGATTAGACTAAGTATTAGAATAATGAGGACAAGCATGAAAGAATTTTACCGCAAACGTTTTTCAGAATATCTGTCTGAGGCAGCCAACAAGCGACTCCGTATTTATAATTGCAAAATAAACTCTGCAAAACTTTGGGCGCTGTTCTGATTGGTTTTATTCCAACGCATCGCAATGTGTTCGGTTGAAAAATATCCCAGAATTGCGCAGCTGTTTTATCATAGTGACAGTATGGAACGCCGTAAACGTTATATTCACCTTAATAACACACCAAAGTACTTATTTCGGTATTATGAGTATTCAGCAGGACTACAGACAAGCATTATTTTTAATCTAACTTTAATTAGTTCAAAAGGCAAAATTGGGAAATAATCATGCCGCTAGTTTTGCATAAAATCAGTCTTTGGAGTGTTATTTCGGTAACTTTGCCGACTGAATAGACATGCGGCTGTCAGTATGAATCGACCATGGCGTAAGCATGAATAGATTTCATAAGCAGTGCCTGGGCGTTAAAAACAACAACTTTAATTACTATAAACAAACAACAACTACTATCGTAGGCACCTATAAATTAAGAACCGCAGCCTTCTGACATATAGCGACGTATTTAATTAACATACCGGTAGTCCTGACTACATTAATCCAATAATAGTAGGACGTCTTTTGCTTGCGTCTAAATAAATATGTATTTTTCTGTGAAACAAGCCTTATTTTTTTCTTCCATACTCAATGTGATGATAATCCTTCAAGAAAATTATTTCTTGAAATAATAATATTTAGTTACAAATACAATAGCTTAATAAATAGTAAAAATAATAATGAAAAAGTATAAAATTTAAAATAAGAATTGGTGGAAACATTATGGGTGGATTTCACAAAGGTGGTTTTACTAAAACATGGTTTTACGTATATACGTTTTTATATAATTTGCACATAATTTCATAACAAAATATCGCCTGATTCGTTACGAATTTCGTAAATTTTCTTAAACCATGGTTTTAGCTCAGTTAAAATTTCAGGCCTGCAGCACAGCAGGTCTCTGTTTTGCTGAAATTTCAGCTGAGCTAAAACCATGGTTTAAGAAAATTTAAGAAATTCGTAAAGAATCAGGCGTTATTTTGTAATGAATTTATGTGCAAATCATATAAAAACGTACGTAAAACCGTGGTTTAGTAAAACCACCTTTGTGAAGTCCACCCTATATTTTCGTAACTTCTGAGTGTAAATCCACATTGAATCTTAGGGCCTATTCTTTTACTGGATTAAATGGTTAATTTTAATCGGACTAAACTGTTTTAATTTAATGCTTAAAATGCCATTACGAAACCTCCGGATCAAACGGACTCAACTGTCTTAATGGGGTAGTGTCGCGAAAGCAGTGAACTTTGCATGTCTGTAAAACTTGTTCCGTAAAATTTTAGAAATTGTTTTTCCATATTTTTAAACTATGTCAAAATAAAAAATTTTGCGAAAGTTTCAGCAAAATTTGTGCAGCATGCAGTTTGCAATGAAGCTGCAAGCCGAAAAATGACATTTTGAAAACATATTTACATTTGATAATTCAGTCACAATTATCAATCTCTTTGTTTCGTTTGTTTGCACAAACAGACTGAAAAGACGTATATTGTAATTTATGCATATAAAATTTAGTGCAAATCGCTTCGGTGGCTGCGGAATAATACCTGTTCGAACTGTGAAGCTGTATGTAAACTGTGTCGCACTCACAGCAATGATGATAAATCGTGAAAAATCTAGACGCTTACTTTAAAATCAAAAGAAAAACGTACCTTCAATTTTTTTTCTTATTTGTGGCAGAAAATTGTGCATCGACACATTAAGTGTATTTCACAAGCTGGCCAATCTGATATCTTGCCTGTTTTGCTGATCTTTTACGTCCCTATTGATTGTGTAATGTCTGGCTTAAAATGGCGATTGGTCCAAGATAATGGTCGATATTGGTAGTCTAGTGTTTTGGCAGTAATTATTTGACACCATACAGCGATGGACTAATTTATCCCTGAACGTACTATTTCAAAGTTAAAACTTAAAAACTCTATTCTTTCTTGCAACCTAAGAGCAAAACTGCTTCGGCGACACTACCACCTTAAGTGTTCATGTTCAATGCGTTTTGACCCACACAGAGACTTTACTTAAGGGCTTTTAGTAAGAATTTTGGTTCATATAGAACTTTTACATATGAAGTCTTTTATGAAGTGTGAACCGTGCCTTTGTCTAGTGGTCGTTTAGAAGTGGGTTTGGACAAAGTAAAGCCCCTGACAAAATAACTGTGTTTCAGTCTAGTTCGATATGCCATTCTAAACATCGGACTGAAGTAATGTCCATTCCGTTTATTCTGGTAAAGGAATCAATTCTTAGTGAATGAACATTTCAATTTCTTAATAATTAGTGAATACTAGCTTAAACATTAAAATAAAGCATTAACAATAAAATTAACCAATTAAAAATTTCTAGACGTCTTGAACTCAGTCTTGGGTTGCCTTTGTTTCTCATTGTGATTAAATAGGATGGTTTGTTGAACTTGAGACTCCTATTTATGCAAAACGGGAAGCAAAACAGAGGAAGACAAGCAAGGAATTGTCACTTAGGAGAAACTTACAACTGAGCAACCACAGCAGCAAGCTGCGTTGAATCGACAGGAACAAATAATTGTCCATACTGATGGCTGGCCATGCACATTTCAGCAGCCGGGCCAAAATTATGAACTCCTGGCAACATTTTCACACACCCTTTGTCACTCCACTGTTGCCAGCCACTGGGGCAGTTGCTAACACCTGCAACAGCAGTTTGCTTCAATTGCAAAGCAAACCAAAGCCATGGATCAATACCATCTAATACCAAGACAAGAGTACATAATGGGAAGAGTGCGACACTCCTCCCACTGGCCACCTTGGCAGCGCGGTAGATGCGGCGCACATTAAGGGCCAAAAAGGGACCCAGATGAGTACCCGTACCCAATGACATCCCCCAGCATATATGTAAACTTTTCTCAATTTCTTAAAAGTTTCCCAATCAACTTGGCTAAAAGTTTGCCAAAATATTCCCAAAGGTATTTGCATACCTTTTTTAATGTTTTTGCAAGCAGACTATGAATAAATAATGAGTTATTAACCTTTTATCCCTATCTTAAAGCTCATCAAATCAACGCATCAGTAATTATATACTAATGTGGGTGCCTTTATGTACTCTTGATAATAGACAGATAACAAACTATACACATGTTAATTATGATGTCAAATGGTTTTTGAATTTGTAATATTGTCATGAGAAATCAGAACTGAGGTACAAAAAACTTCAAAATCACAGATCGCCTAGAACAGAAATATTTAAAATTTTAGCTAAAACTGTTTTCAATCTAAACGGTTAGACGTTTTTCAAATGGCTTGTATGGGTACTGCAACAGCCACAAAAAAATTACTACAATTTTTCAAAAACTTAAAAACTGCTTAAAAAATCCAATCTTTGAGTCGTAAATTAACCGCAAAAACTTGAATAAATTTCAAAATTTACTAAAATCTTGCTGTATACAAATTTAATGCCTTTTGCAAAAAGTTCGAAAAAGTAACTACTACTACATAAGTTTTTTACTGTCGAACATCTGGGCCCGATTTATCGAAACAAAATGTTCGTCATCGAAAATGTTCGTCATCAAAAGTTCGTCATCGAAAATGTTGGTCATCGAAAATGTTCGTCATGAAAAATGTTCGTCATCGAAAAAACAAATGTTCGTCATCAAAAATGTTCGTCATCGAAGAACCAAATGTTTCTGAACCAAAAAGACAAATGTTCGTCATCGAAAATGTTCGTCATCGAAAATTTTGGATTGATCGAAACATTTTCGATGATGAACATTTGTTTTTTCAACGGTGATTTATCAAAAGACAAATGTTCGTCCTCGAAAGTTTGTCATCGAAAATGTTTGTCATCGAGAAATTTTTCGATGACGAGCTTTGGTCTTTTAGAACATTATTATGTTCTAAATGACAAAAGCTCGTCATCGAAAATTTTTTCGATGACGAACATTTCAACGGAGCTCGGTACCTCCGTTGAAATTTTCAACTGCGAACATCTATAGGTACATAAGCAGCTGGCAGTGATTTTAATATTAATTTAAATAGCCAACCTTATTTATTATTAATTAACTATTAGTGTAAATAGCACAACAGCGCAAAATATTAATTTATTATATTATAATATATTATTTATTATATTTTTAATATTAATATTAATAAAATAATTGAAATTAAAAGTATTTTTAATACCAATTTTTAATATTAATTATTAAAATAACCGTACTGCCGTATGGACATTGGGACCAACTGAACGGCAGAATGGCCGTTCAATTCATAGGTACAAGTTCGCCAACTTCGCAAGTACAGCCATCTGCCACTTTGCCCGTCAGCCATATGTCCGTTCATCTATATATACTAAACCGCACTATTTCACTTTGTCCGCATATGTATGCACGGCAAAGTTAGTTTCAGTTCAACTTAGCCAAAACTCCCGGGCTTAAGGACAAACGGACATACTGTTCAAAAATATGTATCGCAACTTAGGCCCAAGCTATGCGCGTTTGCCTTAAAAAGTAAGAATTAAAAAACGGATTATACAGGTTTTGAACATTTTCGATGACGAACATTTGCTTTTTCGATGACGAACATTTGCTTTTTCGATGACAAACATTTTTGATGACGAACTTTTCGATGACGAACATTTTCGATGACGAACATTTGCTTTTCGATGACGAACTCGCCGTTGAAAAAACAAATGTTCGTCATCGAAAAAGCTAATGTTTGTCATCGAAAATGTTTCGATCAATCCAAAATTTTCGATGACGAACATTTTCGATGACGAACATTTCTGATGACGAACATTTTGCTTCGATAAATCGGGCCCAGGCCAGTTATACATTGACGAAAACGTAGCACAACACGACAAGTGCTATGCAGGCTTTAAAATTAAAATTGTGGTATTTCGATAAGATGCGCCCTGCACGAAACTAAAGCATAGAATCACACTAACTTGAACAACAATGACAACTTACTTGAACTTGACGTCGTAGAATGCTAAAGCAACGTTTGGAAATACATTTTTATTATGATTTTGATTGAGCATTGCAGTGATATATCAGTGAAAGAGTAAATTCAGTGAAACGAGTCACTAATGCAAAAGCTTATTTTAATTTCAACAGACCAATCGTAACTGCATAACACTGGTATAAATTGAGAAGCAACACGTAGCAGTGTGAAGCAATATTTATTTTTTTACCGAGTTGACCAGTCGAAAAGACTATCAGAGACTTCGAAAACTGGTAACGAACTTTTGTAACGGCATGCATAAACGCATACCTAAATAAAAAAACAAAAAACAAATACAACAATATGCCATAATGCTCATTTTTTTATTTTTGTTCCTTCTAGAGAAGGAACTATTGTTTTGAAACTAACTGTTCGCAGCGTTAAACGCTGCTGAGCAGGCTGCATAGCCTGTATGTTTTGTGTGTGTTTTCAGCCTGGGAGTTGGCTGCTGATTTTTGTCTGCGTATATGCACAAAAATCAATAATCGATGTAGAGTGTTGTAGTGTACTTTTTCAGCCTCGGCACCGTAATGTTTCACCAGCAGTATGTAAGAGCCCCTGGATAACACTGTTTATCGCTTCTTAGAGCTGATGTGTTCAGCTCAGATCAAAGCGTAATTTGGGCCGAATGGCTCGCTGCAGCGGGATGCTTAACATCCTGCAGCACTTTTTTGTTATGTAGTAGGTAGTAGGGTAAGTACCTAAGTTACGCAATGTAGTGTACAGTAGGAGAATGGATACAATTCAATTAAACTTGAAAGGTAGACACCGGGGAAGGAACATTGCCCCTTTTGGGGCCTACTTGTTACCATGACTTTAGTTATGTTCAAGCGTTTCAACACTCACAGATATTGTCCACGTTGCCCTTTTTTTGTCGTCCAGACTAGAGGAGGCAGAAATAGGTTTCAGCACAACCGTGTTATCATGGTTGTGATATATAAAGGACGAACCATAGCCGAAGCTGAATCCTGTGCCGGTCCAACCGGGCCACGCCTCAAAGTCCCACAGAGTATTCTGCATACTGTAGGATGTCAGAACTCCACCCATATAAATTCCAAAATCTTTTACAGCAAGCTCGTCCACATTTTTGCAAATTTTCCAGCCTGGTTTTTTGTCCGAATCAAAAACAACATTCGCTGAACTAGTGACTCGCAAGCGAAAGTAGCCGTCAAAGGTGGAATCAACAAACAGCGGCGCGACAGTAATGGCATTTATGTCGTGAGCTAGACGCAGGTTGGGATCGCTAAGTGGACTAAGCCTTACGTGCAACCCAGCAAACCAACCGATGTCATCTAAACAGTAGATTAGTCATCATTTGAATCAAAAAATCTATGAAAAAATTGAATATCAAACAAAAAACTGAATAAAAATCGTAAAATAAACTGAAAATAAAAAAGCAAATGTAAAACTGATGATTTGATTCACACCGACAACTTAAGTTAGCTTTTTTTAGACATGTCCAAGTTTTTTTGTCCGTTTATTGAAAAACTAACCACTAATGGAACGTTTCGCTCTTTGATTCTTGCTTGTAAATTTTCTGTCATTAACAATTTTGCTACAGTTTGAGACAGAATTATTCTGTATGCCGTTGTCCAATTTCTGATCATTGCTCTGTACATATTCGTGTAATTCTCGTTTCTTTTTTTCTTTTGACAAATTCAGGACTGATTTTTCCAGTTGTTTGGCCGACGCGCTCTTCAACGGTTGTTTTAATGAAGAATTTCCAATGTTATATTTTAGCGCATTTCCAGCTGTCAAATTCTTAGGGTAATTTTTCAGCACAAGCTCAGGCACATTTTGTGGGGCAATTTTCATCTGCACAAGTGGGGTCTGGTTTTGGGGGGCAGTTTTCAGCACATTAATCCCAGGCAGTTTCAATGGGGCATTTTTCAACACAGTGACAGGTGTCAAGTTTTGTGAACTATCTGATAACATTTTTTTGCGGGACGAATTTGAAGGGACGGTTTTCAACAGTTTTTCTGTAGACTCCTCGTAGGCTTTGATCTAAAAGTAGACTGTGAAAAATGAAATTATATTCTGACTTTTTTGCAAACCGGTTAGGTATATAATAGATGGACCAGTAACGATTTATTATTCTGCCTGAAGGCGGAATTATTGGAATCAAAACGTTCTGTGAAAAGTGTGCAAGGCGTGCTATATAGCACAAGCACATTGCTATTTGTTTTGCACAGTGCTAGTTATAGAAGTGAACGTGTTTTTTGTATATTGTTTATAACGTCTCATTTTTTGCATAGGTACTGTTCTGGTTTGCATACACTAAACCCGCATTGTGCATGGATAGTAGTTTGTCTCAACGGTTCTTGCCCCTGTCTTGCTACTAAACCTATGGTTTACCCCACGTCTACTACACCGGAAGTAAATGTTCTGTTGCTTACAACAGCGGCAAGTTGTGGTATTTCATAGACAGCTTGTTTTTTAAATGAATTCAAGCTACAGACGGTGACGGTGGGAAAAGGTAGTTGCGGACCGGTTCCAAGCTAGAATGACACATTCAAAATGAAATCATTTTACCTATTACCCACATTCTGCTATACAAAACATTTTGCAATCCAGGGTTTTGTTTTATTTGTAACATATTTTGCAAAGTATTCCGGTGACAACAAAGGCCGCCGCCGCAGTATCGTCGACTCAAAACAAATCAAGGAAAAGGTAACGTTATCAGTCCATAAATAACACAAGCAATTTATGATGACTATTTTCGTTATTCAATCAAACAGTACAAGCATGGTGAAACCATTTACAGATTTTGTTTTAACAAATGCTGACTTACACATCTATTTTCACCTTTAATATTAACGATCTTTTGAAACATACCTTCACAGAAAACACAGTATTCTGTTTATTGTATTCCGAATATAGCGAGCCGCACGCATACAGAAAATAAGCCAAGCTCGCCAGATAAGTAGTCATCCAGAAAACACGGCCCTCTGTGTATCCGCTACGTGCCCAAGTGGACAGACCGTGAACAGAGGTCACGCCCAAAGCCATCTCTTGAAAATCCTCAATTAATTTTTTGTATTTCATGAAAACAAGTACATTTTTAAACACATTTGCTTCTTTGCCCTTTATCGGCATCAGCATTAATTATATGACAACATAACTTATTTTTTGTGATGCATTGGCTAAATAGAACACTTTCTAGAGTCTAGACATTTACCTTGTATTCGTCATTCTCATCGATTTATTTTTAGTTATTGCTAGTCAATAAATGTATTACAATTGTTGTATTTGATAAACACAAAGTTTACAATAATCGCAAGACAAATCAACACATTTGACCTATATATTTTGACACATCAAAAATTTCAAGGAGGCCGTAAGAAATTGCCATTTTTCGATAAAAATAGTCAAATTGTGAAGTAGAGGTTTCGTTGTTGAATATATGTAGGACTGAAATTGAGCCACTAAATGTGAAGAAGATTTGTGATTATAAAAAAACAGATTTGTTGACTAGAATAAGCTAGCTTAGGCTTATATATATAGCCTAAATTAGAATACGTGGGCTACCCACAGCCACAGTTCCCGTGGGTTGATGGTACCTACCTTTTCTGCGACAATTTTCGACGTCCAAAACTATTTAGTTTCTTTGTGAAACTAGACAAAACTAACACAAGCGCTTAGCAAATACCCTTCAATATTGTAAATAATTTAGCTGATAATGATAATAAGATAAGATATTATTAATAATAATGGTATAATGTATGAACACTCTATTTTTTCGGAATTGGAACGGATATATATAATGCATAAAAATGACCGTGCTGTATTGTTACTGCAAAATTTGAGGTACACTATTAGGTCTGACGAACTGCACGTGAAGCCTTCCGAGTCCGATCACAAGCTAAAAATTACGTGAGAAACTTTTAAATGAAGTCTATTACCGAACAAAGTTTTAACAAACCGATTTAAGGATTTGAAGCTTGAACTAAATTCATTTAAACTAATCGTCAGTTAATCCGATTTGGTGCAGTCCACCGAATTTCATCTTATCCTATAAAAGTGTTTTATCTTATACATAAATTTATATCTACTGTAAAATTTTTTAGTTAAAAATAAATAATGAATTAGGAACTCAATTATAATTCTTTTAATATTCACTCAAGGCACCTAAGAATTCAGGTTTCTAGACTCGGAGTCTCCATTTTGTGTCTATTCTACAGAGTTAAATTGGTTTTCCAAAGTATCAGTAGCGTCAAACATCGTCAGAGGGATAGGCACTTACTTACTCTGATAGTCTAGCACTTGACTATGGCGTATAATTTACGAACGCAACATGCGAGGTCACCCATTTACTCGAATTCGACTCATTTGTTTTGTCCAGGACTGCTGAGCTTTGGGTATAATTACGACTAAAGTTACTGACGATTGATAATTTTTTTCTGAACTGAACATTGTCAACTGTTGATGCTCTTATAATTAGGCAGAAATTGATGTTTAAGAGAGACAGTTGGCGTTTAAATATTGCTTTGATTCATTTTGGTGCCGCGTTTTATATTCGAAGAAGCGCTGCAAGCAACTCGCACCAAAATCTATCCGAAAATATTTTAACCTTACTCGCAAGTCGTGCTTGTTTGTCAAGTATGGCAAACTACTGTGAACCAGAGATGAAAACGGGTCAATAAAGTGAGACCCGACCCGACCCGTTTGATCTCTGACTGACCCGACCCGACCCGTATCCGTTTTTCAGTCGCAATTTTTTCATCCGTTCTTGTCCCAAAAATATATGCTTCAAATCACGTCTATGCTCAAAAAGTGCTAAGAAAATTTTAGTAAAACTAACATAAAGGTGTTTACTTGAAAAATAGCCGCAGAAATTTTTTTAATGTAACATTAGTGCTAGAAATTTTTTAAAAATCACGATTTTTCCCCAATTTTAAGGAGAATTAAAACTAAAAAACAAGACCCGACGTATTATTTTTGACCTGAATAAATTTCGGGTCACGGTACCTCTACCCGACCCTACCCGACCCGACCCGACCCGAAAATTGACCTGGCCCGTTTTCATCTCTGCTGCGAACTTCCTTTTGCAGTAAACTATTGCTTGTTTTTATTCTAGACGACAACGCTGAAGTTCTGCTCCACCCTTTGTCAGTACACGGTTGTGTAACCTTTATGTACCTATTTTTGTGCGTTCAGTAATTACATTGCAAACAGCGACAAGCGTTGAATAAAGTGCGCCTAAATAAAGGGCCTAAGCACTAAAACTAAACTACCCAAGACAGACAGCTGTAGCTGGTATGATTGCTCTCTATGCATGAAATTGCATGCTAAAGGCGAAGCTGTAATATGTAAGGATGAATTGTCTTAAAATTAGCGGTAGAAATTAGAAAAAAAACAGAAAGACTGGTATAATTACAAACTTTTTTCATTTTTTTTAAATTCACGAAAGTTCACGGAAGAAGGATAAGTTATTGCTTGAAATTATAAACAGAATGAGATTGAGATTATTGGGAAATTTAGTGACAATCAACCACGTTTAGGGTTGCAAAGCCTCGGCGCAGCGGACCTCAGTCAACTTCTTCAATCTGCGGCCCTCCTTTGGAACCACGTGCTTGTTGTGAACGCTGCCTCGGACCTCTGAGATTAGATTCGGGTCCTCCATTTTCACCGGCGCTCTGAATACAGGAAGAATACCTCAGACAGATTAAGTTTAATTACGAAAAATGTTTAATTTAGTTGGTTTTTAAGTTTTTTAAGTTTGAAAATATAATAATGTCAAGAAAGAAAAAAGAAGCCAGATCAGCAATGAATAACCCAGGTACGATAGTAACCACTCTCTTTTTTGCGCTGCTGGACCAAAGCTTATGTGTAGTTGGTGCCCTTAAGTAACCAACTAGTCATATCCACAACGTTAACAATCCGAAATCAAATAGAAATAAATTGTAATGTATGTACCTTCCTACACACATATAAATTATTGTTGCCAAACCTGATACAGTTTCCCAATAATGGATTGCAAATAGCCTCCAACTCTTTTCTTTTTTGGTCTAATCCATCTTTTTCCGCGGTTTGGTTGCCTTCCATCCATCGCAAAGTTTCCTCGCATTTTGCCTGAATTGTTTTTTTGTCTTCCGAGCTAAACTTGTCTTTTAAAACGGGCTCGTCGAGGGTTTGCTTGATACCAAAGACGTAAGATTCCAATGCGTTTTTGGCTTGCACTCGATCTCTTCTGAGCGTCATCCTCAGCTTTGTACTGATCTGCCTCTGTCACCATACGCTCGACTTGCTCCTCGCCGAGTGGCTCACCTAGGTATAAAAACGAGAACATTTCTGGGTCAAACCAGTATTTATTAACATAATAATGGCTCTTTATCAGGCAGCCAGAATCCGTTAAATAACGGAAGAAAACATACTGCTACCAAAAACTATACATTGGCTTGACATATAGACTAAAATGGCATTGGTGTCTTGCATTAGGACACAAAACAAGGATTTAGGCATGGTTATAGGCGTAAACTGTTGGCATGATTCCATTCCAGCGTTATCTGACTTATAAACATCGCAGCATAGCATGATTTAGAGTGAACTTTGATAATTTATACGCAGCGTTACGTAAAACGCCAAGTGCATGAACGAGCGCGCGCAGCGCGCTAGGTTATATAAGCGTGGTTCACGTGCCAGTAGTCCAAACAGTTGCTGAGCGCAGTATACAAATTATACTTGTGCGATAGAATAATAGGTAACTAAGACACATGTGTTGTTTTTCTCGTTATTACATAATCGACAAATTTTAGTTATGCGCACCTCTTTTATAAATTAAGCAACATTAACACTTTATCAGTTGTAATTTCTAATTTTGTTTTGCTTTCCCGTACTCTTGTCGACAGCTTTATACGTTCATTATTCCGTTCGCGTCAATGTTAAAAGTAACTTGAATTTCATTGGTACACCCCAAGGCGCCGGCGGAATTCCATTCAGCTCAAATTTGCCCAGAAGATTCTAAAAAATAAACAACAAAAAGCCACCGCTGAATCAGATATCTCAAAAATACTAAGAGGCATATGATGAATGTCCTGAATGAAAGTGGTAGTCAAATAATTTTTTTCAAAAAATATGGTACAGTGGACAATTAAATAGTTTAACTACGTAAACAGCGATGAGTCGGCTATTGATCCTTAAAATATTTTGGTTTCAAAAAATACCTAACACAGTACGTAACCAATACCTACTTTATATTATTATCACGTTTTTATTTCACTAATAATTTTTTGTATAAATGTATTTGTTCTAAAGTTTCGCTTGTATGTAGTTACCTGTCTACAGCGTTATGCCACCAACTGCTTAATTTCGACCTACATTATTTTTGGTCATGGCACGTTCTCCTTCATAAACCTGAATCAAGACACCGGGTTGATTGTCGGAGTAGGGTGGTGCAACACTTGGACGTTTTGTGGGGAGCGTTGTGTTGCGTTTGATCACGCTGGCATTACGCCGCCTGCTGTTTCGATTCCCAAGTTCAAAGGTGGAACTGTTCAAAAGCAGCAAATCCTGCACCGTTTTCTGTTTGTCGCCTTGCAAAATGGCCGCTTGCACGGCTGAAACTCACAGACGTTAAGTTAATTGGGAATTGGATTGTTCAACTTTGCAGGGAAGGAAGATTGTGTATGTGATTGTTAATTACCACCACTATAATTGGACGAAATCGAACACTAGTATATGTATCATACACTACAATTAATTTGGGCGGGAACTTACTTGCTACAGACTGTCGAGTCAAAAGTCAGTTGATTCCGGAATCCGGAGTATAACTATACCAGTATTTTGAATCTGGAATCACTGTTGCGCGGATCAATTCACTTAAAATTTGTATCCGGCACCTCGGTGCCGGATTCACAAAAAGGTGCCGCTTATGCAACTTGGGCCGACTATGCTGTGATTACGCTGCCTGTAGTAAGTTGTAGCGTGCATGCCATGGTATAAAAATTGCTGACTAACTGCCTGACAAAACTATTGTAATCCATCGTAGGAAACAAAACGCAACAATGAAAACACAAACTTACAAATTGGGAAAATCTTGCAATAATGAGAAACAATGCACATGACACTATGCGCAAAAAAACCAAACTGATATTAGGTTTGTACCTGCCCCGTAAGCCACTGCTTCATCCGGATTGATGCTTTTATTCAAGTCTTTTCCGTTGAACAGGTCTTGCAAAAGTTTCTGAATTTTAGGTATTCTTGTTGATCCTCCCACGAGAACGACCTCCTGTATTTGACCCTATAAATTAAAGCGACGCTTTACTAAATAACGTTATGCTTGGATGTAAACCTAGGCATACCAAATGGTAGAAAGGTCTCTTCTGTGAGACCGCAAACGGAGAATACGAATACGAAGAATATTTTTCAGCACGTGAAAAATGTAAACTCAAT